>BSBK01012807.1:0-98081 GCA_027943335.1 Chamaecyparis obtusa
TATATATATATGTATGATATATATACATATATATATGTATATATATATATATGTATATATATATATATATATATGTATATATATATATATATATATATATATATATATATATATCTGTGTGTGTATATATATATTATATGTACATATAGTATATATATATTATATACATACATATGATATATGTATATACATATATATATGTATATGTATACATATACATATGTATATATATATCTAGATATATATATGTATATATATATATATATATATGTATATACATATATATATATATATGTATATATATATATATGTGTGTGTGTGTGTGTGTGTGTGTGTGTGTGTGTGTGTGTGTGTGTGTGTGTAGATATACATATACATATGTAGATATATACATACATTTACATAGAAATAAAGAAAGGTAGAAATGCTACACCTTATGTAGATATACATGTATATCCATTTCTAGAAAGGTAGAAATGCTACACCTTATGAATTATGGCATGGATATGCACCTAATGTGAAATATTTTAGAATCATTGGGAGTAGATGCTATATACTAAAAGATAATAGAAATGCAAAGTTTGATACAAAAAGTGATGAAGGAATATTCCTAGGTTATTCCACTAGGAGAAAAGATTATAGGTGTTTGAATTCTAACACTAACAAAGTTGTGGAAAGTGCAAATCTGAGAGTTGATGAATATGCGGAGAAGAACGAACTAGAAGGAAAAGAAGAGCCTGAAGATTATAGATCTTTTCTGTACATGGAAGATAGAGAGGTAAGTAACACACTTACACCAGATGTAGAGTCATGGGTAAGCAATGCCGAGCATCAGGAGGATACTTTTGAGCATCAAGAGGCTGCTACCAAGAATCAAGAGGATTTTGTCAAGCAATGAGAAGCAAAAACTGATAATTTTGATGATGAACCTAAAGATCAAGAAGAAAATAAATTTGAACCTATGTTGGCACAGTATGTGAGAAGACATCATAAGCCTAAGAAAATCATTGGAGATAAGGAATCTGGAGTCTTGACCAGAAGTAAGTTGAAAGACCCTAAATATTTATTATGTGAGTTTGAGCCTAAGATAGTAAAAGATTATTTAGAGAATGAAGACTAGATTCAAGCTATGAATGAAGAAATATATCAAATAGAAAAGAATGATACTTGGACTCTAGTGCCAAGACCAGAAGACAAGAATGTTATTGGAACAAAGTGGGTATTCAGAAACAAGATTAATGAACATGGACAAGTCACAAGGAATAAGGCAAGACTGGTATGCAAGGGTTATGCACAAGAAGAAGAAATAGACTACGGGGAAACATTTTCCCCTATAGCAAGAGTATAAGGTTTCCCCTATAGCAAGAGTATAAGGAGTGAGAACTCTACTTGCATATACTGCATATAGAGATTTCAAAGTATATCAGATGGATGTGAAATCTACATTTCTGAATGATATATTAGAAGAAGAAGTATACATTGAACAACTTGAAGGATTTTTTGACCCAAACAAGAAAAATATGGTTTGAAAATTGAACAAGGCACTGTATGGATTGAAACAAGCCCCCAGAGCATGGTATGAGAGGTTGCGCAATTATTTGATAAATATTGGATTTTCAAGGACAAATGACAACAAAAATCCACATATGAAAGATGAAGAAGGTAAAGGGATTTTGTTAGCTGAATTTTTTTTAGATGATATCATGTTTGCAAGTCAAGATTCCCTATGTCAGAAATTTTCAAATGAGATGTAAATTAGTTTGAGATGTCTATGTTTGGTGAGATAAAATTCTTTGTTGGATTACAAGTCTATCAGATGGAGAAAGGTATCTTTATCACACAATCTAAATATGTCAAAGAGATATTGAAAACTTTTGGTATGGATGATTCTAGAGGAGTATGTACTCCTATGACTACTAGACAAAAACTATCTAAAACTAATGATACTGCTAAAGTGAATCAAACCCTATATAGATCCATGATTGCAAAGCTACAATATGTTATCCAGGGCAAACCTGATATATCCCTAGCAATTGGTATTATGGAAATATTCTTTGCCAATCCTAAGGAAAATCATATGATGGCAGTGAAGAGAATACTGAGATATTTGAAAGGGACATTAGACGATGGATTATACTACAAGAAGAATGATAAAAATTGAACTGAGAGTCTACACTAATGTAGATTGTGTAGGAAATGTTAATGACAGGAAAAGTATAAGTGGTGGTGCATTCTTTCTAGGAAAGAGATTAGTCTCCTAGATAAGCAAGAAATGGAACTACATTTCCCAATCTACAATAGAAGTTGAGTATGTAGCAACTGCAGTGAATTGTTCAAATTTAATATGGATCAAACTATCGTTGAAAGGAGTGAAAGAGGAAATCATTGAGCCAGTTGTTATTTTTGTGATAAAACAAGTGCTATCAACATATCTAAGTCAAGTGATGCACACAAAGACTAAACATATTGATATCAAGTATCATTACTTGAGAGAAATGGTACAAGATAAAGAAGTGAGAATGGAATATGTGAATACAAAGGAATAACTAGCATATATATTCACAAAAGTTTTACCTAAGGATGCTCATGAATATCTTAGAGGTAAATTAGGGGTGCTTCCCCTAACTGAGGTTGTCTTGTTAATGAGGAGCACTGCATCAAATGTGCTACACATAATACTTGACAAATTGATGCAGGAGAGGTCACACTTTAGGAGCTTCCTAGAGTTGTGAAAAGTACAACAAAGTTGATAATCAATCATAAGAAAGATGATAGAGGGAGAAATAATGTTACTGAACTAACAAGATGAAATTTACATATGGTAGATGTAGGTGCTAGATACTACTTTGGAATTATTGTCAAAGAGGGAGAGACTCAAATGAAAACACAAGAATAGAAAACACTAAGGCATATATTCAGAGATTCAAAGATTCAGAGGGAGTAACTTTGTGAATGGTCAAGCAAAGGTAAGTTGTGAATAATAATGAAGCTAGGGATATTATAAATCTTTCTAATGCACTGACAAAGTTTTTGGATTGGTTATTAAATCATGTGTTATTCATGTGGTGTTTCCATCAATACCAAAGCGGGAGATTATTGGAAATTGCAATTGAAACAATTGTTGTATTGTCATTGACGTCAAACCTTAACTGGTAAGATAGTTTCTATCTAAGAGAGTACCATATCTATTGATTGATGAAAAGGATTAGAAAAAGGGAGATAATAAGAGAACCTAAGGAAAGGTTGAGTTATTTTATACTTCAAAGGGTACTTGATTATTTGGCACATTTATAAGATAATGTATTGTTTATCTAAGTAAGAAGAAACACTGAAGAAGTAGGCTTAATTGAGAAAAAGTGAAGAAATCTAGTTTAAGCTAAGTGATGTTAGTGTTAACCGATCACTAGTATATGCTGAGTAAATTTAGTGTTGACCGAACATCAGTTTATGCTGAGCAAGACCATGTTAGCCAAGGAAGACAGTTTGTATAGATGGCTAAGTTATGTAGTGATGATTGAGGAGATGAACATAGTATTGACTGACAAAGAATTGAGATTCCCATCTAACATAGTTAAATTCTTGAGATATGTAAATCATGTTGAATTTATTAATTAATTGTATGGAGAATTTAATGCATGGTAAATCATTTTATTATAGATTCAATGAGAAGTTTGAAGATGTATCGAGAAGGAAGTGAGTTGTATTTTTTTTAGATCAAAAACTAATGTTCCTTTCTAACCATTGTATCCATCTAAATCCTTTAATTAAGGTTGACCTAACAGTCATTTTTGAAATCCTTTAATCAATGTAGCATTTTGATAGTGTTTAAATCCTTTAAACAGGGTCACACCTAGCAGTGTGTTTTTAAACCTTTAACAAGGTTTCTTTTTCACAAAGCTCACTTCAGAAGAGTGAAAACATTAGTAACATGTTACAATCTAGTTTTTCCCAAGTTGGGTTTCCACTATAAATTCTAGCGTTATACTTTTGTGAATGTTTTGATGTGAATGTTTCTATATTCTACAAGTTAATTACTTTTGGATAGTGGACTGCATGTTTTATGTTTTTGATATATATACTTTAGAGACCGAGTTATGTTGGTGATTAGATATGACATTCTTGAATTGTTTACAAGTTAAATTAGTACAACTAGACTTGAGAACAATTGATTCACCCCCCTCTCTTTTTTTCTAAATAATACTAACAGAAAGATCATTACTCATTATATACATTGTTGTGAGCCAAAACACATAATTTTCATATGTAGATTCAAATGCATTACTAACTTTAGTTCAAAATATTTATAATCACAGTTTTTGTATCTTCTGTGGTAAGCAATGCTAATGGGAAATCAATGTTGTTATATCTTTCTACTTTTTTAGTGAACCTCTTTAAGAATATGTATAGAAGTGATCTCCCTTTTTTTAATCAATAATGTATAGTAAAAGTATTTTTTTAAGGATAATGTTCATCATAGTTTTTCCTAGTTGGGTTTTCCACTTACAAATTCATTTTATTTCTTGTGTTGTTTTTTCTTTTGCACTTGTTTATTCTATTGTGTGATTAATATTACTAGTTAATTATGCAAAGAAATCATTTAATCTTATTTACCATCCCCCTTCTTAGTATGTAGTGTAGGTTAAAGAGGAAACCATCAATTTTACATTAAGGGTCTTTGGTTAGAACAATTTTGTTAATATTTTTGAACAAGAGCAATCTAAATTAAATCCAAAATCTCATAAATGCACCTTTGTATGAAATGGTGATAAATAAAAAGGTTAAATATTTGGAATACTCTAACATAATAAATGATCTATTCTAGAGATGTGTTGTTTAGGAAATTTATAAATGACTCATGTATAGAGAAATCAAATGAAAGGTTAAAGATAGTGCATTTTGGAACTAAGTAATAAGATTTACAAGCAGGAGATTAAAGGGATGGAAAATAAGATGGATAAGTAAAAGAGACTTCAACTAAAAGTTTAGAGGATTCAATTGTGACAAAATAATTTGATCATAATAAGGAAGTGTTGGAGCTTTTTCTTGTAGATTACTATGTGACAAATGATGTCTATGACTCTCTATAATCCAGCTCTGAATCTGTTAAGAAAATATGTAACTTAATGAGGATAAAATCCTCCTTCACTTTGAGCTCCACAAACTTACCCAAGTGTACCTTCTTGATTTACCATTCCTTAGTAAATCATACAGTGGATATGTGTCTTATTAAAAAATATTTTAAACATTCATTATACAAAACTTGTACAAGTAAAATATTTGAGTCAATTTTAAGTATTTTCCTGCAACTTTGGAACATGAGCAGTGCTAAAATCCTAGGGCACAGAGTCTAAATGAATGTATATACACTACATCATATCTTTGAAAAAGAGTCACAACCCATAAAAGATAACTATTCCTTACATAGAAATTATAATAGTTCTCTACAAGATTGTCAAATTCACATGTACTCTCTAAAACCCTCTGAAATAATTTATAGGACTTATACTTCCCTTGAAAGGAACCTAGAAAACCATTTCATAATCTACCTTATAGGTTGATGAACCATAAATGCTTTACAATCCTAATTCATAAGAAATCAAAGAAAATATACGAAGACAATTATGTATTGAAAAGAGGCTCAAACTATATTTTCATTGATATATCTTGGTTCAATACATAAAAAAAAATAGAGCTCATTAAAATTAGAGAAAAAGGGTCTCAGACTAGAGTTTGATTTATTTTTTAATCTCCCTACAAAATGTTACAACTTGCAATATATAGCACTATAAATCTTGGTATCATGTTATGACTCAAGATGCAACAAGATACATATTGCTAGGATATGAAAAAAAATGGTTACAAAAGGAAACATCCTTTTCATAAAAAGACATAACAAAATGACTACATCTGAATAGGCCTTCATTAACCTCGTATGACAAAAAGATGAAGAATTTGTCTAGGAATATAAAAGACAACTTCATTGATTATAATGAACAGTCTCAACCTCTTTCAAATAAATGTCCTCTCTGTGCTCAATGATTAGGAACCATGTGTCCCTCACTCTTCTACCTCCGATGGTGGGTCATTTCCAACCAGCTTTATTTTCTTTTTCTTCAGACTTATGTCCAACTTTTCCACCTTCTCATTAGTCAACCAATCAAAATAATTAATCTCATTCATCTGTTTAACCATTTTGTCCCATCTAGAGTCTGCTACAGCCTTGGCATCCACTATGAACTTTACAAAACCCATCTCAACCTTGAACATGGCATCAAATACTTTATTGAAGGCCTCCATGTCCAAGGTGTCATATGCACCATAAAATGATTCCCTTTTCATTATCCTAGCTTTGAACTCCCCACTCCATACACTTATTGTTTTTAAGTTTGAATTCTCTTAAAAAAATGGGGCACATAAAAGGGCTATATCCAAAAACAAATATACTTAATTTTAGCTTTATCAAATTTTCCTTACCATTGAAGAATGGTAGGGATTAATTGATTTCATTAATCATCTTCCTGGTATCTATGATTGTCTCTAGAAAATCAGGCCTGTATTGTTGCATGGCCTCTAAATATTCAAATGGGACTACTCTACCTAACCATATAGTGAAAAGTGGCTCTAATGTAGACAAATCATCAATGATATCCTTCTCCAACTTCTACATGTGTGATTTATAGACAACATCAATGGTTTCCTTTATTTCCTAAATCCTATGATGCAATATATCCATTAATGTTTTAAGTGCAACTTCATTCATCTTATCATCTGAGGTCATTTTCTCCTTTGGCTCATCTATTTGTATTGGTTTTACATTGGAGGGGACCTTTGCAATAACTCCTAGATTATTTTGTGCATCCACTGATGCATTTTTCATCCCCTTATTCTCTATTGATTATCTCAACTTTCTGATATTCTCCTTGGCTACATCCAATTTATTCTGAGTATGAGCACACTTTACTATTACCCCTTCATAAATTTTGGCTACAATAGTCAATTATGATAGGTCTTTGTGTACTCTTTCAAATTTTCTCTTTTTTAGCCAAATTCAAAAAAGATAGCTAGTACAGGATAGAGGTGAGCTCAATGTCACATGTATTCTCCAAGTTCTATATGATTCTATCAGCCCTCTATCTTGTTGGATGTTTACCACGTGAGGATTTTGGATATAGGGTTCTAATTTCTATAATGAAAAGTCTTTGATTTAGGATCAAAACCTAATCCTATGACTATGTCTCCAACTTATACCTTAGTCTTGAACAACAGATCATGCTACTATCTGATTTGTTCATGTACAAAAGTTGATTATAGGTCCCCTCTAGTAGGAATAGCATACCACTCCTTCTTACTAGCTCTATATCTTCATCCTCTATAATATATTCAGATTCTAGGTCATATTCTTGCAAAGCCTTTATTATTTATTCTTTCTTTTCACCATCATCACCTACAAAGGTGAGAGGACACTTTAGCTCTTTCTCCTTGAGCTTGTATAGAAATCTCTTGAACTCTTGGGTCTTCATGAACTGGTCATCTTTCATGGAATCTTGGGCCTCTAGTACTTTTTCATATGGCCTTAATGCTATTAGAAGCTCTATTTCTGATAACTTATCTTCCTCAAAAGGTATTTTGGCTAATTGTTTCCTAATGATCTCAATGTAAGGGCCATGTACCAGGAATAGAGCATTGGATCTACTTTTTAGAACCTTCTTCTCAACCCTTATCATTTCCAAATCTTCCATTGGGTCACAAGAAGCTAACTCTTCTTATTTTTTGTTGTCAATCGCTTCATCAAAATCAATATCAATTGCTGCCTTCTGTAATACCCCAAAAATGGGCTATAAGTTCATTAATCTCCTACATCTTCAATTCAAACGAAATCGACATCAAAGTCCTAACCTAAGGCACATCTAAACATCATCGAATCATAATTGATTATCTTAAATTCTGCATCGGGGAATATTCCTAGTAACATTCCTAATTATCTTAATTATCTTTAATTTAATGATTATTTGGCGATAAATCACATTTATCCTAAGTTTGATTAATTGAATATTTTCATATTTAATTAATTAGATTTAATATTTGCCACTTAATTATGTAATTAAATTTAATTCTATCTATTATTAATTGTATTATTTAATTTTGACAATAAATCAAAATTCCTATCTTTAATTGATTAAATTCTTATTTAATTAATTAAAGCATGTTGTCATTATTTAATAGTATAATTTTTAATAAAAGTTTGAATAAATAGTTAATTAACCCATAAATTAATTATTTATTTTCAAAAATCAGTTGAGTTGAGGATAAATCACTTTATTTATTTATTTAATTCTTAATTATTATGCATATTCAAAAGAAACAGTTAAACTCCAAATCAGAAAATCAATGCAAGTTATTGACTTTTTGGAACTCAACATCCTTTCGGAGTTCAAAAAGCTGATCTAAACTCTAATTTGAGTTAAAAAGCTATTTTTGCATGTTTTTGCATGATTTTGAGAATTAACTATCTTTCATGATCAGATAACTCAAAAATCAAGATGAGTTAATTTGAGTGATTTATGGCTTTTATTCATGCACCTCCAAAGCCCTAGATTTCTATAAATTAAAGGCTTCAGCTCTTCACAAATCATCTCATATTTTGCACAATCACGCTGGAGAATTGGAATTGAAGAATCAAAGCTCTTGCGAATCGACATCTTTGTGAGATCAATCTTATTTTTGCATTCATATTACATATCATTGTTAGATTCATAGCATATCAGTTTTCAATAGCATTCATATCATATCAGTTTTTATCATTCTTATTGCATAGAAAATATCAAAAATATAGATTAATTGCATTTATTCCATATCTAGAATTGCATTCAAATCCTTCATTTAGGTGTCGTCTAGGTCACTGATCTCGATTACAGTCTGAGAACATTAATCTCGCACCTATTAGAAGGCAGTAAATTGCTTGGTTAGATAGCTTTCAATTTTGCATGATTTTGATTATCACTAACCTCTAATGTTTTACTGAGTGTTGTGTCTACAGATCAGGTACAATTTTCACACACACATTTCTGGCGCCCACCGTGGGGCCCTGAAACGGGTTTCCCTTCATTTCTATCAATTTTCTATCTTTTGAGGATAAGGGTTTCAAGGGTCCTGGTATACTCTATAGGACGTTATTTTTTGCTTCTTTTTTGCCTGCAAAAAAGAAAAAAAAATTTTTTTGGCACTTTTTCAATCAAAGTTGTCCGTACACAGCGATTTTTATCATTCTGTCCGTACTTCCGTACATCTCTGTACAAATTCTCGCGCGAGATTTCACTTGCGTCGCGCGAGATTTCTTTCTGTGTCGCACGAAATTTCTTTCTGTGTCGCGCGAAATTTCACTGGTATCATTTTTGTGCGCAAAAAAAAATACTTTCTGGCGCTAGACTACAGTTCCTCGCGCGAGACTTTATATTTTATCGCGCGAGACTCCACTTCCTCGCGCGAGTCTTCATATTTTTGTCGCGCGAGATAGTACTTCCTCGTGCGAGACTTCATTCTTCATCGCGCGAGACAGTGTTTCCTCGCGCGAGACCGCATTCTACCTCGCGCGAGATTTTGCTACAGAGACACATAATTTGCAGATTTGTACTTTCAGATTATTGATTTCTAACGCTTACAATTTGCTGTTGATTGGTCTTGATTTTGTACTTTCGGATGTGTGCTAAATTCTGGATTGCAGAGCATTGGATCCCAGGTATTCTCCTTCATCTAATAATATTTTGATTTGGGACTTAAAATAAATCTCTTATGTGTCAAGCTTGTGTGCATCTTTTCATGCTTTTGATCTATTTCTACACACTTGCATAATTGATACTAGGTTGTGAACCCTTAAGGATTCATTACGTAGTCTTAGAATACTTGTGATTGATCTTGATTGCTATCTTGGGTTATTGGACTCGCTAATCCGCCGGCCCCTCATTTCCACCCCGTGGTTGCAATCTCAGCGCCATAAAGGGGAGGGGTCAACAGGACAGAAGCGTTAAATGTTCCACTTGGCAACCCTTTTGTGCTTTTAGGAACTCACTTGTTTTCTAAGTTGGGGACTCATTTTTAGCTTGTGTGGTGTTAAGTGTTCCACCTTGTGGACTCATCTCATATTTGCTTTAAGCGTTAAGTGTTCCTCTTTCTACTTTTTGAATGCTTTTGGTAGATTTACTTTCGGAACATATATCTGTGCTCACATAGTAATTAGGCCCTATGAACACTATTCGTGATTCTTGAAAGATTGGATTCCCAGTGAAATCCTTCTTGACGACAGAATCCTTGTAGGTAGGGAGGATACTTAGTGCGTTTCACATTCAACTTGGTTAGTGCATCTTCTCTTATTGATCGACACATTCTCTCTCCGGAGAGGTTGATAGATCACGTAGGGTTGATATCACAAGCTTTGGTGAATCAAAATTGGTTAGTGCGTCTTCTCTTATTGATTGATACATCCTCTCCCCGGAGAGGTTGATAGATCACGTGGAGTTGATATCACAGACCTTGGTGGAACAAAACTTTGTCTTAGCGTGTCGGATTAATCTGCTTTCTTTGTTTGGGTTAAAAGTGAAGAGGTGTCAAAACCTTGAATCTGGAGCCAAGTCCCCTTGTGGTATACTATTGTGAGTCATCTTTAGAGAGGGTTAACCGTAGCCGACAATCCCTTCACAGGGCAAACTGCATTGACGGAACCTCAAGCGGTAATAGCCATTTTCGCCATGGTAGTGACAACCGCTATATAAATGTCCTTGTGGAAGAAATCTCCATGGGTATGGTTCATTGTTGGGTTGTCAGATCTCCCTAGTAGCTCTTGAAGATTAAGTTCTTGGACTGTGTCAAAACCCTGGTGCGCCGGGATTGGAGTTCACCCCTTTGAATCATAAAAGTTGCAGAGTCAAACCATTACTAAAAACCCTAGAGAGGCCAATTTTTCACTTTCAGGTATATGTGCGTTATTGCAAAACTTTTTCAGAACATACACAATTAGTACTCTCAGGGATTAGCACAATTTGGTCACTTGATTGTTCATGTGCAAGGTTGCTTTTGCCCTTGTTCATTGTTTTCAGACATGCTTGGAATCACTTGCTTGCTGTTCTGCATGCTTATTTATCTACTTGGCTATTAAAAACGATCAAATCTGGTATAACCTTCAAAATCTGGACAATACAATTTGCAAACAATCCAAAACTGAAGACCTTACATTTTGCAAAAATTGACGTAAAATCTTTTCTGGAGTCAAAAGTCATTTCAAGAAGTCAAAAGTCGTACGATTTTTATCAAGTGTCATTTTAGTATTACCCAACTGTCGTATGAGTTTAGCAACTGTCCTTTCATAGACTACCCAGTGTCGTACGAGTCTGCAGAGTGTCGTTTGGAAAAATTTGAGAGAAGTTGTCAAGAATTGTCAAATTGCAAGATATCCAATGTTTCCAGCCTAGTTCCAGAATCTGTCAAAAATATCATTGTGTCAGGAACAGAGCAGTAGCTATTGAGCATTCTACCATTTTCTGAGTTTGATCTTTTGAATCTGATCTAGTCTTCTGTTTGATCAATTTGAGTCCTTTTTATCTCGTGTCAAAACCTTGTCATAACTATCAATCTTTAATCAATCAATCTTCAAAAACAAACTAAGTGTTGAGAACTCGTGTCCGCTATCTTTTGGGCGATCTATCCCATACATCCAGGGCACAGTTTCCTTCACCCACATCTCATCAGATCTTCAAAACTATCATAATCTTGACAAGGTTGCAACATCCGATTTTCTTGAATCAAATTGTTCTTCAGTTGTCTTCATCCTTTTCTTCTGTTTCATTCAAAGTTAATGGTGGAGACCAGAGCTTCTTCACACAAGAAATCAGAAGAAACATCTCAGAACTTATTTTTGACCAATACCCCGGGTCCAACTCTTGAACAACTCATCAAGTCGGGTATCTACGAAGACGACGGTCTCGGTAACTTTCGATTGAAAATTGGTTACAGACCTCCTCTATCAGCTCACAGAGGTAATCAACAAACTCTTCCTCAATCTATTCCAGGGAGCCCAAAAACTCCTACCATGTCTCAAGCAGGGACAAACCATGGTTCTCTAGGAGGAGGATCCCAGGGACACCACTCTCAACATAATGCCGACCAAGACCCTACACCCTCTGAAATCCATCGGTGTCAGAATGATGATGAATTCAAAAGAATGATGAGGCATTTCTTGAAAATGGATATAGAGGCATACTTTTTGCAATTAGCCCAAGAAGGAGCTAAACTTCCTCCTCACTTCAATGTCGAAGATATCATCACGCATGAGGAAGAAACTCCGATGATGGCCATAATGAACCAGCTGCACGCTATGCAGGTCAAAATGAATAAAATTGAGAAAGAGAAGGAACCCAAGGAATTCTCCATGGAGGCCCTTTGTCCTTTCCCTTTTGACAAAGACTTGTATATGCCTCCATTCCCAAAAAGAGTGGAGATACCAAAGTATGACAAATATGACGGACACTCTGATCCTCAAGATCATGTCAGAGAGTTCTGTACACAATCCATGGAATTCATGCATGAACCGACTTATCTAATGCAGCTTTTTCCTAGATCCTTGGGAGGAGCATCCATTCAGTGGTTTTCAAGATTACCTTCTACAATCAAAACTTTTGAGGAATTGATTAAATTGTTTTATCAACAATATTCCTACAATATTCAACATCCGATTACCATGATCGATATCTATAACCTCAAGCAATATCCAGGGGAATCATTCCTAACTTTTCTCAAGAGGTGGCGAAAGAAATTTTCTTTATATGCTAGACCAATTCCCGAAATGGAGAAACTTGAAATCTTTATCAATAACCTTGTTCCAGAGCTCAACTATCCATTGCAAATGCAAGATCATGTATCTTTTGATAAAATGGTGGATAATGCAATCAAGATTGAGAAAGTACTTGTCAAGAAAGGAGAAATCACACTTCAAAAGGACAAGTCTGAATCGAGATCTAGCTCAAAAGATAAAAACAAGACCTGGAATAGAAACAAAGGTATCGTCTCTGACGGTGTTGTTGACACTATCCACACCCCATCAAAGGCACCGGCCTACAATCTCACCCTTGCCACCAAAGCCATTGAAGCTTCAGAGCAAAAATCTGTTGAACCATCTCCAAAGAAGCCATTCAAACGATGGGATAATAAACGAAGGTTTACTCCCCTGGGAGAATCTTTGGAATCTGCTCTGAGGACCCTGATAGCTGATAACATGATCTCTTTACCACCAATCCGAAAACCTGATCCGGATCCAAAACCATGTTGGTGGAAAGATAATGAATTTTGTGCTTTCCATCGAACTAAAGGCCACAGAACTAATGGATGCTTCCATTTGAAGCATACCATTCAAGACTTGATAGATCAAGGGGACATCACAATCGATAATCCTACCAGCAATAATGATCACACAGCATTTACAGAACCTTTTCCACAACATGGCAAGGGAGTTTCCACTTCTCAGCCTAACATGGGGGCAAAAGTCAACTATGCCTACCCTGGAAATGATGCTGTCATCAATATGGTGGAACCATGCCTCTCTGAGAGCTGTAATGTCATCACGATTGTACGAAGAGATAGAAATCATTCCTCAGCTAATGCAGTTACCAGATCACAAGCTCAGACACATCTGAAAGGACAAACACCAAATTCATTTGATGTCCCTAAGATACCTTTCAATCTCACATCTACTTCTAAACAGAAGGTTGCCTCGAAATCTTCCAATCCAAAGGATACCAGACCTACATCTTACAGCATCGTACAACAACTCTAGCATACCAATGCCAAAATCTCTATGTTTGAGTTACTTCGAATCTCTCCAGCTCACCGAGATATCCTAGACAAAGCTTTGCTCAGCTCTAATGTTCCTGATGATCTAGATCTAGACAGGTTCCAAACTATGGTTGGTCATCTAACATCTCCGCAATATATCTCCTTTTCAGAAGAGGATGACAACTCCCTAAGTCACCCACATAATCAGCCCTTGCACATAGAAGTCTTGATCCAGAACCGTCGAGTCAAACGTGTGTTGATAGATGGGGGCGCAGGCCTCAACATTTGTTCTTACAACTTAATCACATAGTTGGGATTCTCAGAGATGGCTATTGATCCTCGAAAGAAGATCACCATAAAAGCCTATGATGAACAAGAAAGAGCTTCTAAAGGCACCATTGTCTTGCCCATCCGGGTGGGTCCAGCCATCAAAGATACCACATGTCAGGTGCTCGATCTACCATTGGCTTACAATATCCTTCTAGGGAGACCCTGGATACATGAAATGCAGGCTATTCCTTCAACATACCATCAATGCTTGAAATTTCCCTATGAAGGAGTGGAGGTTACTATCCCAGCTGATCTGAGTACAACTTGCAATACATTGAAAGAAAGTGCCGATAAACTTGTTCCCAATAATAGAGAATCTTCCATCAAGCAACAAAATGTGGCTTCCACATCTAAGATGGATGACATTGCTAAAGAGATAAATATCAAAGAAAATGGGATGGGAGAATACACTATAGAGCCAGTCTTGTCTCTGACATCTCTCCCAATCTCACCTAAGTCATATGGCCAATCCTTGAAGCAGTCTAAATCAGAACCTAAGGAACCTATGGAAGCATACAAAAGACATTTTGTGGTGGAGCAAGTATCTAAACAAGAATTTGAAGAGGATGAAGCTGTGCTGGCATGGCTATATAAAGAGGATTCTGAATCTAAAATTGTTCAACCTAGTGAATCTATAGCACCTACAGTCCCTTCTAATTCATATGGTCCAGGAAACAAATTGATAGCCAAGATGGGATATTCTGGTCAAGGACCTCTAGGAATTAGGGGAAAGGGTCTTGTGACCCCCATTTCACATATTGGTCGAGCAAAAAAAGATACTGGTGGCATAGGGTTTAAAAAGAAACCCTATCATCTTAGAGGTGGTTGTTCTCATGTCATAGAACAAATTGCACCAGGAGAACCCCTTCTTAAGAAAGAAGAAACAGAACCCTCTGATGCTGATTCAGATAGCTCTGAGCTTATCCCCTATGAAAAATTGCCTAAAGAGATCAAAGATCTTCTTGATGATACAGATGATCCTATCAGAAGAATTAATGTAGTAGAAACACAAGAACCTACTGTAGCGCAAGAGATGGTTGTACCACAAGAACCAGCCAATCTCGAAGGCAATCAAACTGATCAAGAAGCAGGGGGTAGTTATTCTGACACTAATTCCCATGAATATGAATTCAAGTCAGAGACTGAGGGTAATCCTTCTTGGGGTATTCATCCTGATTTCACGCACTTTCTAAGATTTCCTAGAGATTCTGAATCAGAAGATGAGTCAAATGATTATGAATGGGGTGCCATTCCAGAAGAAGATGAGCTTATAACAGAGAAATCTATTGATGTTATTCACCAATATGTCTCTCAACCCAACGTAGGTCTAGAGCGAAACAATGAACTTAACGTGTCTGATCCACCTATGGCTGAAGAGGACTCCTATGATGATGTTGAGCCTATTCACGAATTGAACATTCTGAGCTGTAATATCACCTTTGAACTTGAGCGTCAGGTTAGGACCAATGATGACATATCCACATCCGTGAACACCATATCCCAAGCCTTTCCCACTTTGACTATCCAACGCCCTGATCTTATCGACCAAACTTCCACCAACCCAAACCATGGTATGTATACCTTCCCAAATGACTATGCCCTTGCCTGCTACCTCAATGCAGTTGAGCCTATGAGTACTTCCATCAGTGAACCGAGTGTCAGCATGACCGAGTTGGACATCAAATATCTTAGTCAGAAAAACAAGAGTAAAAGGAAAAAGAAAAAGAGTTCTGAGGGTGAAAACCACTTTGTGGCAGTCTCAGAACTGACAAAAGTAAAAAGAAAAGACGTATCTGAAGGTGAAAACCTCTCTGAGGCACCTAAGGATGAGATATTTGATGTCCTTCCAAGTCATTTATAGGATAGATCTCCAGTTCTGATTGAGCCAACTCAATCCATCAATTTGGGTACAACAGAGGAACCACAATTGGTACATGTAGCACAATCTCTATCAGATGAAGAGAAACAAAACTTCACTACCTTCTTATCAGAGAAAAAGATCAACTTTGCATGGAAATATTCAGATATGCCAGGATTGGATCCCAATCTCATTATGCACCATCTATCCATTGCTCCCGGAGTAAAACCAATCAAACAAAAATTGAGAAAGATGCATCCTCATGTTGCACTCTTAGTCAAAGCAGAACTAGAAAAACTCCTAAAAGCTGGATTCATCTGTGTCATAGACTATGTTGAGTGGATTTCCAACATTGTACTTGTTTCCAAACCAGATGGTTCAATCAGAGTATGCACGGACTTTAGAGACGTGAACAGAGCATGCCCTAAGGATGATTTTCCACTACCTAACATTGATATGATAGTGGACATGACTGTGGGCTATGAAATGTATTCCCTTATGGATGGTTTTTCTGGATACAACCAAATCAAAATTGCTCCAGAAGATCAAGAGAAAACAGCTTTCACATGTGCGTGGGGAACTTTCTGTTGGAATGTTATGCCATTCGGACTCAAAAATGCTGGAGCTACATATCAAAGAGCAATGACATCTATTTTTCATGATATGATGCATAGAACAATGGAGGATTATGTAGATGATACCTTGGCAAAATCCATGATTAGAACTGAACATCTAACAGACTTGAGCATGATCCTCGACAGAATGGAAAAATTTAGTCTTCGACTAAATCCTAAAAAGTGTGCTTTTGGAGTCACTTTTGGAAAGCTCCTAGGATACATCGTCTCCAAGAAAGGCATTGAAGTTGATCCAGCTAAGGTCAAGGCTATAATAGAGATGCAACCTCCCACAAATATTAGTCAAATGAGGACATTGCAAGGCAGAGTTCAATCTATCAGAAGATTCATATCACAGCTAGCGGACATCTCACAGCCTTTTACAAAAACATTACATAAAGGTGTGACCTTTGCATGGAATGAAGAATGTGAGAACAACTTTAAACATATCAAGAAGTATCTATCAAATCCACCTATATTGATGCCTCCTATTCATGGGAAGCCATTAATATTATATGTCTCTGCAACAGATACATCACTGGGGGCATTGCTAGCACAACATGATGAGAACAAGAAAGAAAGAGCCATCTACTATATCAGCCGAACTTTAGTGGCCTATGAGAAGAACTACTCAATGATAGAGAAGGCCTGTCTCGCTGTGATCTTTGCATCACAGAAATTGAGACACTACATGTTAGCTCATACTACTCATTTGGTAGCTAAAATTGATCCACTGAAATATCTCCTAAGCAAAGCTGCCCTCACAGGTAGACTAGCTAAATGGGTCATGCTCTTGAGCGAATTTGACATTGAATATGTTGAAAGAAAAGCTATCAAAGGACAGGTCATTGCTGATCAATTAGCTGAAGCACCATTGTTTGATGATACACCCATGCAAATGGAATTTCCCGATTCCTCTATCATGCACCTCTCTTCTAGAGCATGGCGATTATTCTTTGATGGCTCCTACACACAGAATGGATCCGGAGCAGGCATATTGTTCATTACTCCTCAAGGATACTCGATACCCAAAGCATTCAGATTAAAGTTTCCTTGCACAAACAATATTGCTGAATATGAGGCACTTCTCAATGGTATGAAAATGGCAATACAGTGGAGAGTTACAGAGATGCACATTCATGGAGACTCACAACTAGTCATCCACCAGGTCAATGATGTGTACCAAACCAAAGATGAAAAGCTCATTCCTTACAAGAGAATGGTCGATGATCTAAATAAATACTTCATCTCTATCACATTTGAGCAAATACCCAGAATGGAGAATAAGGCTACTGATGCAATGGCAACATTATCTACTCTTTTACAACAACCTGAACATGAACTACGCTATGAGTTCCTGGTGGAAGCCCTATCCTATCCTGCATATGACTCCCCTGAAACCTGCATGATCTGCACTGTTGTAAGTTATGACTCATCTCGCTACAAAAATTTGTTCTCCTATCTCCACGACCAAATCATCCCTGAGTCCTTTAACCGTTTTGAGAAACGAAACCTTATCCGATCCGCATCCCGATATGTCATCATTGGTAATGATCTGTACAAACGAGGTCTAGATGGTACACTACTTAGATGTTTAGAATGAGAAGAGTCTCAACGTGCATTAGAGGAAGTCCACGAGGGTATATGTGGGTCACACTCGAACGGGTTAACGTTAGCTCGAAAACTTATTAGGGCTGGGTATTATTGGCCTGAAATGGAAAAAGAAGCTATTAAATTTGCTAAAAACTGTCAACAGTGTCAAGTACATGGCAACTTGATTCATGCTCCAGGGAGAGATCTGATTCCCTTTACTACACAATGGCCTTTTCAACAATGGGCATTTGATCTCATAGGTGCTATCCATCCGCACTCTTCTAATGGACATACCCATATAATCACAGCTACAGATTATTTTACAAAATGGGTAGAAGCAGTTCCTCTAACACAAGCAACGGGGAAACAGATCTCTATGTTCATTCTGAATTACATCATTTGCAGATATGGGATCCCTCACTCTATAATCACAGATAACGGGGGACAATTCAAAAACAAGGACCTAGATGACTTATGTGCCAAGTTCAAAATTACTCAACATTGGTCATCTATCTACTATCCTCAAGGGAACGGACAAGCTGAGGCTTCAAACAAAAATCTCCTGAAGATCTTGCACAGAACAGTGAATAAAACAGGAAGAGACTGGCATCTGATGATCAATCCAGCTCTTTGGGCATACAGAACTAGTATCAGAACGCCTACAGGGGCTACACCTTTCGCTTTAGTTTATGGGTCTGAAGCGGTATTGCCTATTGAGGTTGAAATCCCATCACTCAGAATAAAAATGCATGGACTTGTCACTGATGAAGAATACAGAGTGTCTAGGTTACAAGAACTTGAACTACTAGATGAGCGCAGACAAGCAGCGTATGATCATCTCAGAGTGTATCAGAAAAGAATGTCTAGAGGCTACAACAAGAAAGTCAGACATAGAGAATTTCAGGTTGGCGATCTAGTGTTGAGAGAAAATCCTAAAAATCAATCACATCGAGAACGCAAGGGGAAGTTCGAACCTAATTGGTTGGGTCCCTTTGTAATCACTGCTACTTTTGGCTCTGGTGCCTATCAACTCTCAACAACTGAAGGAGAACAGCTCCGAGAACCAATCAACGTTCTCCATCTAAAGAAATTCTATGCCTAAGGCATTCAGTGCTTGGTAAATGTCCTAAAAAAATCTTAAAAATCAGAAAAAGTCCTGAAAAAATGAACATCTTGGTGAAAACCTAGCAATAGGCGCCTTGATGATTCACAAAAAAATCAAAAAATATCAAAAGTACAAAAAAAATCAAAAAATATCAAAAGTACAAAAAAATAAAAAAATATCAAAAGTACAAAAAAATTGAAAAAATGAAAAAGAAAAAAAAGTGCCTTGGTGAAAACCTGGAAATAGGCACCTCGGTAGCAAAAATAGAATCTCTACCAAGATGGTGAAAACTCAGCAAACGAGCACCACTTGTTCCAAAATGCTCCATCTATCAGCACAATCTTGGTCTTTCCCAGCTTTCAGTCTTGCTTTAGTTTGTACATATCTCCCGGTTTGTTCCTGCATTTCCAGTTTTCAATAAGTCGGCCTGTACACCAACCAGCTCAAGCGTTTGCATCCTATCAATGTTCACACTTGGGGGCAATCAATGTCATATCCTATGGTCTCCCATGTATCTTAGACGTGTCATATCCACTCAGAGTCCTTTGAAGCTTCAAGTTGAGTCAGTCAGTCTGTCTCGTCTCCAGAAAGGATTTTGCATCAACAATAATCAAACATCAAAACTCAACTAAAAACAATCTATGCTTTTTACATGCTTTTATCTCCTTGTATGCTTATTGATTCGCATTGAGATTTTTGCATATTGTGTCCCTTCGAGCTCTTCAATGATGTCCTTTATAGGATTTAGAGAGTGATGACTGGGGGCATAATCTTTTCTTTATCTTCTGCTTGTATGTGAAAATCTAACATCTTTGGAACTTCTGGATTGAAATGGTGTCCGACTGTAAGAGCCTCTATCTTGAATTGGATGGCCATGCGTACCTCGACCATTGATACCCAAAAAAAATTCAAGGAAGTTTGATCTCACTATTGTCTTTTTGGAGTAAGTTCTTTCTCCTACTGTGAACGCAATCTTGCCTAAGGATGTGAACGATAAAGGGTCACTACGGGTAATTCACATTGGATTTAGAATGATCTCTTGACTGTTTGATGTGTTTGTAATGCAAGGCATACTCAGGTCATCACAACGTTTATGTTTTGATGCTTGTACAAATTGCTATATCAAAATGGACATGATATTCAGGTCATCCTGGCGCTTGTGCCTTGGTGCTTATATCTAATCCGACATTTCAAAAACAAAATCAATATTCATATATCCATGGTTGTTGACCAGTGGGTGTTGTATTGATTCTTGCGCATACAAATCGATATTCATATGTCTATGGTTTCATGGCTAGTGGGCATTATATTGATTTATCCGGTTACTTAAAAGTTCAATGATGATAACAAATCGACACATGATCAGTGACTAGGTCCTAGGTCTTAGATTGCATTTCATTTTGCATGTCTCATTGCATTTTGCATCTTTGCACGATCTCACAATGATTAAACGAACTTCAATGCTTAAATGATTTTTCAAATCGCATCTTCAAGTCTAACAAGAGCTGAATCTCACACGAAGGTTCCTCCAATGAAATAGCAAGTAGAATCCTTTTTCGGGATCAAAATTCAAATCTGAGATCATTCATATTATTAACTACTTGCATAATCAACCTTCAATCATCACAGAAATCTAGTATTCAACTTAACCGATTATCTTACATCACACTATAAAAATTTCAACTTGGTCAACCATGGTCAACTCATGGTCAAACCTAGTCAAACTTGGTCTTTTGGGACCTTCCAACGATGCAGAATGCATTCTCGGACGTGTATAACCACACTTCTCAAATCAATTAACATGCTTCTAAACTATAACGCTGACTTTTCTTGTCAGATTTCAATTTTAATCCCGAAGGGGGCATGGTATTGCACATCATTCAAAGTCTGTAAATCAAATTCTATCGATCAAATCTATCAATATCTTTCATCAGTGATCAAGACAACAATCACGTCTAGTTGCTGATTCATCAAAAGTCCTCATCGCTCGGGGCAAATCTATCATCACTTGGGGCATATCAGATTCATCGATCCATATCAATCTGGTATTCTCTTAATCTTGTAATCTGTATCAGTTTTTGCAACCATCAGATCATAGTGTTATTTCCTTGGTTCTTCGACAACTAAAGGATTCGGATGTGATACCTGCTAGTTCTGCTAAGACAATCGAGTCTAGAACGGGTCACTCACTTCTTATCAATCCTAAGGTTCAGAATCAGGCATTTTGACACTTTTTCGCAATCATAGGTTCATCGCTGCTACAGTGAACATTATCTTTGGTCATTCAAGACCTATTATCTCCATCTTAATTCAATATCAATCAACTCCTATCTCAATATCTCTCAATCATTTTCTATCTTGAGATCGGTTTATCTTTTGAATCAGTTTCATATCTTTATCAAACACGGACTGTCTTTGAACCACTGCGCTTCGCACAGTAATTCAAAGAGGGGCAAAATGTAATACCCCAAAAATGGGCTATAAGTTCATTAATCTCCTACATCTTCAATTCGAACGAAATCGACATCAAAGTCCTAACCTAAGGCACATCTAAACATCATCGAATCATAATTGATTATCTTAAATTCTGCATCAGGGAATATTCCTAGTAATATTCCTAATTATCTTAATTATCTTTAATTTAATGATTATTTGGTGATAAATCACATTTATCCTAAGTTTGATTAATTGAATATTTTCATATTTAATTAATTAGATTTAATATTTGCCACTTAATTATGTAATTAAATTTAATTCTATCTATTATTAATTGTATTATTTAATTTTGACAATAAATCAAAATTCCTATCTTTAATTGATTAAATTCTTATTTAATTAATTAAAGCATGTTGTCATTATTTAATAGTATAATTTTTAATAAAAGTTTGAATAAATAGTTAATTAACCCATAAATTAATTATTTATTTTCAAAAATCAGTTGAGTTGAGGATAAATTACTTTATTTATTTATTTAATTCTTAATTATTATGCATATTCAAAAGAAACAGTTAAACTCCAAATCAGAAAATCAATGCAAGTTATTGACTTTTTGGAACTCAACATCCTTTCGGAGTTCAAAAAGCTGATCTAAACTCTAATTTGAGTTAAAAAGCTATTTTTGCATGTTTTTGCATGATTTTGAGAATTAACTATCTTTCATGATCAGATAACTCAAAAATCAAGATGAGTTAATTTGAGTGATTTATGGCTTTTATTCATGCACCTCCAAAGCCCTAGATTTCTATAAATTAGAGGCTTCAGCTCTTCACAAATCATCTCATATTTTGCACAATCACGCTGGAGAATTGGAATTGAAGAATCAAAGCTCTTGCGAATCGACATCTTTGTGAGATCAATCTTATTTTTGCATTCATATTACATATCATTGTTAGATTCATAGCATATCAGTTTTCAATAGCATTCATATCATATCAGTTTTTATCATTCTTATTGCATAGAAAATATCAAAAATATAGATTAATTGCATTTATTCCATATCTAGAATTGCATTCAAATCCTTCATTTAGGTGTCGTCTAGGTCACTGATCTCGATTACAGTCTGAGAACATTAATCTCGCACCTATTAGAAGGCAGTAAATTGCTTGGTTAGATAGCTTTCAATTTTGCATGATTTTGATTATCACTAACCTCTAATGTTTTACTGAGTGTTGTGTCTACAGATCAGGTACAATTTTCACACACACACCTTCTACAACACAACCTCTTTAGGCATCTGAGCCATCAATTTATCATAAGTATTTATCATCTTGTCAAAACCCATCAAAGTATGGAGTAATAGGAAAAAAACTAGAGAAAGACTCATCCATTTGTTTCAATTCTTTCACTACCCTTTCCAAGTGTTACCACTTTCGGCTTCTTTCAGCAATCTCATCAACATCTATCATGTTTCTAATTAGGTCCTCAGTTTCCAAAGACTCCTGATCTTATACCTTCTCAATGAAGGGATTCATCATCTCTTTACATTCCTACTTAATGAAACCCTTAGAGTCACAAAATCTAGATATAACACATGGAATCCTAAATTTCTTCTAAAACTCATTAATTTGATCTAGGGCTTTATTCCCTATAGTGAAATAATGGACTCCCCATAACCTAGGCAAGAAGGTTCCCTTCTTATCCCTTTGAAGAAGGTCTTTGTTAGATAGGGTTAATTTCCATATGAATTCTAACTAGACAATTCTAGGTGGCACAATTCTTGGAAAAATATGAGGTGGTTATGGGCACCCATAGAATCTGATAATAGTGGCATTATCAAAATAATAGAAATACCCCAAATTGTGTACAAAAGAGATGTTATCCAGGAACTTCCTAGGTCTTAGAACTCTTATAAATTCCCTTATTATCCTTTCAATTAGGGTTCCTAGCATGGCATATAGAGGCTAAACTATCCAATTTTGAAAAGAACTAAAATTTAACAAGAAAGAAGTATCCCAAACTTGGGTCCATCTTTTTATAGGTTACAATAAAGTAGACTCATACCTGAATAATTTGAGCTCATCATCCATACTCTAGTGATTGAAAAAGAGGATCAAATGCATTAGAAGTGAATAATGCTTGAATCTGATCTCAGAGGGTTGTTCTGTTGCAACAATTTTCTTCAAACCCTCATGAATTTCACTGAATATCCACCTAACATTGTCATAGTCCTTATTTACATGTATATTTTGAACATCCATGGAAATTTGTAATAGGTTTATAGTCACATTTTTGTTAGCTTCAATCCCCAACACTTTTCAAAAGCCCTAGATTGTGCATTGGAAGAAATAGCAGAATTTTTTCAAGTCATACGGTGGCATTAATTCATTTGGTATGATCACCCTCCTGTCATCTACCCTAGGAATAAACTTTGTAATGAAATTATTATTAATGAACTTGTGGAATTTCTTGAAGTATTCTTTCTCTTTATCTAATTCAATCTCAATGCACATTGTACCAATAATATCAAATGCCTCAACTTTACTTTCTTGGTTAATTCTCCTGAGCTCAAACATATCCTTTTCCCTTATCACTCTAGTGACAACATCGTACTTACTTGCCAACTTTGTAAATACATTCACATCCATGTATACATTTGGACATATCAGCTCTCACATACCTAACTCCCAGGGGTTTGGGATAGGGACTTCCTTAACCCTATTTTCCTAGAAAAAGTGGAAAAGAGAGTCACCTTGAGTTTTGACATTCTTGCACTGGCCCCATGCATCAGACCACTGGAACTCATTCATAATATTTTAGTTTGAACAACCTGGGAGCATCCTGATAAAATCATCAGACAACCTACTACCCTTCTCCTTTTTAGTAAGCGACCTAGTAGTTGATTGGCTCATCTTGGAATATCTATGAAACCTACAAGTGAGAAAATTTCTTCTACTTCTTCTTGAACACTAGCTCTACAATCAAATCTTGGTACACACAAAATCTAGAAAGCACAAATGGCAAGGTACTTGGCAATCAACAACACACACTCTTTTATAGCTTCTAAAGCTACTTTCATGTTGTCACCTCAGTGAAATGTCATCATCATCATACAATCTTTCTAATAATCTATGCCTCATAAATTTCTTACCAAGTTGATACACTATAATAACTTTTCCTTTTTGGTCACAGTTTTGGATCATAATTGTGCATTTAAATGGATAGCTCTAGGTGTCAATCAGTGATTAAAAAATCCATTTCACTTTTATTCACTTTATGTAGAGGCTTCCCCAAATCACTAAAACTTTTTATCAAACCTTACTAACCATAGAAAGTTGGCTACTGAGACAAAACACACACTCTCTAGGTCAACAATATTTCATATTAACCACCACAGACCTTTGGGACCTAGTGACCAAAGGATAAACATGTAACATTTAACCGTTATCACCAACTTGCTAACATTTCCTTAACCATCCAGAACTTCCACAAGCTGGTGACCAAACCATTTTCTTTAACACTTTTTTTTAGTCATGGGATTTTTGACTATTTCTTCCGACTACTTAATGACTTCATGAGATAAATACCAAAGCCTTCATTCTCTTTTAAATAGCTTCCACTCATCATGCTATCGCTTACTCACCAAGCCAAATGGACACTTGGAACAATCTAGTTAACTCACAAAGAAAACACTTAAGTCATCAAAAGAAACTGTGACTTAGCTATTAATACTTAAAAATTCATACTCGCTAGATCACCATGGATTTTCATTAACCACTACAAGGTCTATGAGCTTGCAACAAGGCTAAATCATAACACTCGCTAGGTCTCCATGGTTAGTTAAAAGTTAATTAGACAGTCTGAGACCTAGTGAAAAAGTCTTGAACTTAAACACTTTCTAGATCTCCTTGATTAACACTCAATCTGTTAAAATTTCTATGACCTAGCAATGAAATATTTAACTTAACTGATTTCCCACTCATGGAGATTAACTTAAAATTAATAAAGGAGATCGTGAAATATCGAGTGACACTTTAAATGGCTAGCAAACTAGCGACTAAGGAAAAAGGTAAACTTCACTTAAAAATTAGACTTATACACTTTTCAAAAGACACATGCTCAAGAATTAAAGGCAAAAAGGAAACCATAAACCAAACAAACACCAAAAAGGAAAATTTTAAAATGAAAACTACAATTTAACATGGAAACTTTAGGATCAACAATCGCTTTGACTGAGGATTCTTGATGCAGGAGCATCCTGGGTGTAAGAGCAATCTTGCGTCACCCAAAAATATTTCTATTTTTGTATTCAATAAGGGCTATTTTGTGCAGAGCTGCTATTTATGGAAAGTTACTATTTTTGGTAATTTTTGTATGTGCTCAGAATGATCTTATTTCTTTCTTGGAGGTTCATTTTGGTCATATAAGTCTGCCAGTAAAGTTTCATTGCCAGATCAAGTGTATATTGGAAGATATTGAAGATTTTCGGTATTGGCAGTAGGGTACAGAAACTTTGAACTCAATTTTGAAGGCTTTAGAGGCCCCGGATGAGGTCAAAAATTTGGGTGACGGGCGCTTGTGTTGGTCAAGCCTGTAGAGCGCTTTGTGACGTTTCTGAAATGGGGTTATAATAGCCGAGCGGGTCAACTGGTGATGACTTATGGTCTTCGAAAGTTGGACCACCTGAAATGGCAGAAAATAATTTTCTTCAAAATTTCTGTTCGGGTTTCAAAGGTTATCTTGAGCCGACTATGATGTAATAAAATGTAAAATAAAATAATTCTAAGTTGGTCGGCCTTATTGGCTAAAATTTTGGAACCTTCCCAGGTGGTGGAAAATTGCCTATATAAGGAAGGTTGTATTATTGTCTTAGGCAGTTCAGAATAGTTCTAGGTAGTAGATCTAGGTATTGATTCGAGGCTTTGTCCTAAATAATATTGTAAGGGAATGCCCATGTGGCTTTGCATATTGTAATTCTGAAAGTTTGTAATTCCACATTTGTGGAGATAATAAGAAGCCAATTTTCTGTTCTTGCATATTATTGTTGTTGTTTCTCTATTTCTGTTATGTGTTTCTGGCATTAAGGGGAGCACCCTTCATCAGGCGGTATCAGAGCAGGAGTTCTTGAGTGTGTAAACAGATCGCCGACTATGAGGCAATTTGCACCAGGACCGTGGCTAGGGTTTCAGTGCGCATCGCGAAAATGCCTCCACGAAGGGAACGTGGCGGAAGAGCTGGTGTTGTAACACCTGAGGTTAGAGAGCTGCAGAGACAAGTGCGAGCATTACAAGAAGAGATTCATAGAGGAATGAATCTTAATGTCAAAGACGAAAGCGAGGATGAAGCCGAAGAAGAATATCAAGAAGGAGAAGCTGAAATTGTGAACCAGGAGGAAGAAAGACTTTTTCGAGCGATTTCTAAGATTGGGAAAAGACCTAAGATTGAGGTTCCTACATTTTTTGGAAATCTTAACCCAGAGGAATTGATTGACTGGATCAAAGAATGTGAGGAATATTTTGAGTATGAAGATGTTGAGGATCCTAATAGGGTCAAATTTGCGAAGGCCAGACTAAAAGGTCATACAAAAATCTAGTGGCAAGAAATTCAATTGGAGCGAAATAGAAGAGGGAAAGATAAAATCACAAGATGGGATCAAATGGTGGATAAATTGAAGCGACAGTTCATTCCTGTTGATTATGAGCTTGATCTACTAAAGAAAATGCAAAGTTTGAAGCAAGCAGGAAGATCTATTCAGGAGTACACAGAGGAGTTCTATCGACTCCTCATCAGAACAGGCCATGCAGAAGCTGATAAGGAGAAAGTTGCCCGATACCTTAATGGGTTAAGGCCAAGCATTCAGGAGGAGTTGAATCTGGTTCGAATGAGCAGTATTGAGGAGGCATACCAATTTGCCCTAAAAGTAGAGGAAAAGCTGAACAAGAAGTTCGAGAGCAGACAAAATGGAAGAGGTCACGATGGACGATCTGGTGGATGGTCATATGGTGGCTGAAATGAAGATCTGAAAAAGAAGGATGAGGCCAGTAGCAGTCAGAATCAGTGTGAAAATAATTCCAATCGCTTCTAGGTTCAGAATAATAGAGATCAGAGAGGAAGAGGAAGAGGACAAGGATCTGGAAGAGGAGGCTTCCGTGGAACATGTTTTCACTGTGGAGAAGAAGGTCATAGGGCATTTGAATGTCCTCAGTGCCAAGGCAGAACAGACAGAAGAAATGAAGGCTAGGCCAGAGTTGCACATGTAGATGAAGATGCCAGATCATCAAATTCTGAAGATGCTGAAAGAGGAGAAACGTTGATTAACAGAAGAGTCCTGTTGAGTGGTGAGAATGAACCTGAGCAAAGGAGGAGCCTATTTCACACCAGGTGCAAGTGTGAAGGTAAATGTTGTGATGTGATCATTGATAGTGGGAGCACTGACAATTTGGTGTCAGAAGAGATGGTGACAAAGTTGAAGCTCAAGAGATAGAAACACCCACATCCATATCGGATTGCCTGGGTACAGGATGACCACAAGGTCATGGTCAATGAACAATGCCTGGTGAAGTTCAAGATTGGTGGATACCAAGATGAGGTATTGTGTGATATCATATCTATGGATGCATGTCATATGTTGTTGGGTAGACCATGGTAGTTTGACAGATGTGCTGTACATGATGGTCGTGTGAATACCTATTCCCTGACAAAGGATGGAGTGCGGCATAAGCTAAAACCATTGAAGGAGACTGAAGAAAAGGTATGTGGTAATGCAAGGATAACTTTTGTTAATGGGAAAAATTTCCTAGATGGTATGAGGCATGAGCATGTATGTTTTGCTTTAATTCCAAAAGCTGGTAAAGAGAAAATAGAAGATGTTCCTGTAGAAGTTGCAGATTTGTTGAATGAGTTTCAGGATATTGTATCCGATAACGTGCCTGATGGATTACCACCAGTCAGGAAGATCAGTCATCAGATGGACTTGATCCCAGGAGCGAGTTTTCCGAATAAGGCAGCACACAGAATGACACCTGCAGAAAGTGAGGTGTTGAACAGACAAGTACATGAACTGTTATAGAAAGGATTGATTTGTGAGAGTCTGAGTCCCTATGCTATACCAGCGGTATTAGCACCAAAGAAGAATGGAGAATGGAGGATGTGTACAGATTCTAGAGCAATAAACAAGATCACAATCAAGTATAGGTTTCCATTGCCACGAATGGATGATATTATGGACTGTTTGAGTGGAGCTGTGTATTTCTCAAAGACAGATCTGAAGAGTGGATATCACCAGATTCGGATCAGAGAAGGAGATGAATGGAAGACTGCCTTCAAGACAAAGGAAGGACTATATGAGTGGTTAGTCATGCCTTATAGGCTAAACAATGCACCGAGCACTTTCATGCGGCTCATGAACGAGGTTCTGAAAGAATTTCTGGGTAAGTTTGTCATTGTTTACCTAGATGATATTTTGATCTTTAGTAAGACATTGGATGAGCATATGATGCATATTCGTATGGTATTTGAGAAGTTGAGAGAAGAGAAATTGTTGATTAATTTGAAGAAGTGCAGTTTTGTGAAGAAAGAGTTAGCGTATTTGAGATTTGTAGTTTCAGCAGAAGGTCTAAAAATGGACCCAGAGAAGATACAAGCTATCCTTGAATGGCCTACTCCAAGGAGTGCTACTGAGGTAAGATCTTTTCATGGTCTAGCTAGCTTTTACAGAAATTTTATCAAAAATTTTAGCAGTATTTGTGGACCCTTGACTGAAACAATGAGAGGGGATAGAAAAGAGTTTAAGTGGACTAAAGGAGCAGAAAAGAGTTTTCAATTATTGAAACAAAAAGTTACAGAACAACCTGTTTTAGCACTTCCAGATTTCAATAAGGTGTTTCAAGTAGATTGTGATGCTAGTGGTACTGCAATAGGAGCTATTATGAGCCAAGAAGGTAAACCTGTTGCTTATTTCAGTGAGAAGTTAAATGATGCCAAGAGGAAATATTCTGTTTATGATCAAGAATTTTATGCTATAGTTCATGCATTAAAGAAGTGGAGACATTATCTACTTCCTAAGGAGTTTGTTTTGTATACTGATCATCAAGCTTTGCAATATTTGAATAGTCAAGGAAAATTGAATCAAAGGCATTTGAAATGGGTTAAGTTTTTGCAGAGTTATACATTTGTTTTGAAACACAGGAGTGGAAAGTCTAATAGGGTTGCAGATGCTCTTAGCAGAAGGCAACTATTGCTAACAGAAATGCAGATTGAAGTGGTTGGGTTCAAGGAACTCAAGAATTTGTATCTAGAGGATCCTAATTTTGGTAAAGCTTGGAAAGCTTGTACAGAACCTGTTACTCTAGACAGGACAAAATGGTTGGATTTCATCATCCAGGATGATATGCTATTCAGAGGGAGTCAGTTGTGCATTCCACGAAGTTCTATGAGGGAGAATCTCATCAAGGAGAAGCATAGCGGAGGATTGGCTGGACATTTTGGTCGTGACAAAACCCTTGGTTTGGTTAGTGAGAATTATTATTGGCCACAGTTGCAGCAAGATGTGAAGAAGTTTGTATAGAGTTGCAGAGTATGTCAGATGGAAAAAGGAGTGAAGTAGAATATAGGGTTGTATCAGCCATTATCTGTACCAGAGAAGCCTTGGGAGGATATCAGCATGGACTTTGTTCTTGGTTTACCGAGGACACAGTGGGGACACGATTCAATTTTTGTGGTAGTTGATAGATTTTCAAAGATAGCACATTTTATTCCCTGCAAGAAGACTAATGATGCTGTTCATGTAGCAGAATTGTTTTTCAGAGAAGTAGTGAGAATTCATGGTTTGCCAAAGACCATAGTTTCAGATCGGGACACTAAGTTTGTTGGATATTTCTAGCGTACATTGTGGAAGAATTTGAAGACAGATTTGAAGTTTAGTTCATCACATCATCCACAGACTGATGGATAGACAGAGGTGGTGAATAGGAGCTTGGAAAATTTGCTGAGATGTTTGGTTGGAGATAAGCCAACAGGATGGGATTTAATTTTATCACAGGAAGAATTTGCATACAATAATTCTGTCAATAGAAGCACTGGTAAATCACCATTCCAGATTGTATATGGAAGTAGTCCAAGAAATGCATCTGAATTGAGGAAGATAGATAAAGGAGAAATAAGTAGTGCTAAAGCTGAGGATTTTGCAGAACACTTGAAGAACATCCATGAGGAGGTGAGGAAGCATATTACCAAGATGAATGCACAGTATAAGGCTAAGGTAGATGAGAAAAGGAGGTATAAGAAATTTTAGGTTGGTGATGAAGTCATGGTTCATTTGCAGAAGGAGCGGTTTCTAGTTGGTACATATAACAAGCTGAAAATGAAGAAGTTTGGACCATGTAGGATACTGAAGAAACATGATTCAGGAAATGCATATGAGGTAGAATTACCTACTGAGCTAAATATTTCGCCAATGTTTAACATTTCAGATCTGACAGAGTATCATGAAGGAGGTGTTGAAGATGAGATCACAGCAGCACAGTGGAGTATTCCAGCAACTAGTTTAGACACTAAGGAGATCGAAGATATACTGGACAGTCATGTTGGCAGAAGCACAAGGAACATGACATATGAAGAATATTTGGTCAAATGGAAAGGATGACCTATTGAAGATTCATCATGGCTAACAAAGGAGGAGGTTAGCCGTCTTGGTTTTCCTCTGCACACCTGAGTCGTGACAGGGTCACTTCTCAAATTACCCCGGGTGTCTGATGGAGGAGCATCCTGGGTGTAAGAGCAATCTTGCATCACCCAAAAATATTTCTATTTTTGTATTCAATAAGGGCTATTTTGTGCAGAGCTGCTATTTATAGAAAGTTACTATTTTTGGTAATTTTCGTATGTGCTCAGAATGATCTTATTTCTTTCTTGGAGGTTCATTTTGCTCATATAACTCTGCCAATAAAGTTTCATTGCCAGATCAAGTGTATATTGGAAGATATTGAAGATTTTTGGTATTGGCAGCAGGGTACAGAAACTTTGAACTCAGTTTTGAAGGCTTTAGAGGCCCCGGATGAGGTCAAAAATTTGGGTGACAGGTGCTTGCGCCAGTCAAGCCTGTAGAGCGCTTCGTGGCATTTCCGAAATGGGGTTATAATAGCCGAGTGGGTCAACTGGTGATGACTTATGGTCTTCGGAAGTTGGACCACCTGAAATGGCAGAAAATAATTTTCTTCAAAATTTGTGTTCGGGTTTCAAAGGTTATCTTGAGCCGACTATGATGTAATAAAATGTAAAATAAAATAATTCTAAGTTGGTCGGCCTTATTGGCTAAAATTCTGGAACCTTCCCAGGCGGTGTAAAATTGCCTGTATAACGAAGGCTGTATTATTGTCTTAGGCAGTTCAAAATAGTTCTGGGTAGTAGATCTGGGTATTGATTTGAGGCTTTGTCCTAAAGAATATTGTAAGGGAATGCCCATGTGGCTTTGCATATTGTAATTCTGAAAGTTTGTAATTCCACATTTGTGGAGATAATAAGAAGCCAATTTTCTGTTCTTGCATATTATTGTTGTTGTTTCTCTATTTCTATTATGTGTTTGTGGCATTAAGGGGAGCACTCTTCATCAATTCTTAAATGCAAGTTCAAGGCAAGAAACTAGAACTTTATGATATAGACCATACATGACTGAAATAAAACACACACCTAAAATATATTCAAATATACAAGACTACTGTGAATTGAAAATAAATTGAGTTAAATAAAGGTTCCAAGAATTGTCCATGCACTGACAATTCTTGTACCTCACTATCAAGATTTTTCAAGAAGTATGAATCCTTACCATGTACCTAACGCACAATATAAGGATGTAAGAACAAGGATTAAAAATTCTTATGCTTTCACTTATCTTCATCCCTAGCATTCCATTGGAGTACTAGGTCATCTGGCTAAAAAATCTTGTTACTAGCTCTTTTATCAAACAAGTATTTAATATCTTGTTGGTCCTTCAAGTTCTTCTTTTTTCCCTCTTTTATGATTTCCTCCAATCTACAAGTTTCACCATTCTATGTTGTATAGCATCAGTTGTTTCTCATTCCTCGTCATTGATAGATATTGGAGTTGATGAGTAAACAATCCACAGCTCCCAAGAATACCTGCATAAAAACACCTATCATAGAAAGAGAGAGAAGAAGTAAGAGTCTATGGAGGCCTGAATGCATTGATCCACGAGAGAGGAGAAATCATTCTTGTTGTGCAAAAACAAAAGTTGCAATTCAATAATGAATAATTTGTTACACAATCTATTATGAAAAAAAATGAGATCAATCCTTATAAAATGAGATCTAAAAACCTAAAATGGTAAAACCTAGGTTGCACAATAATAATTAATAAAACAATTAATTATTATATGCCTAAAGTTTAGCTTAAGTAGAAAGAGATAATACATGACTTAGTAATTAAATCAAACATGATTCAATTAATAAGAAAACACTTTATTAATCTAACACCCCCCCTTAAGATGAACTTTGGGAGAAGATAAACACCTAGAAAGGACTACTAAAAGAAAATGGGTCCTAGAAATAAAAGGCTTGATCAGGTACCCAAGTAAAAAAGAGAGTCTCTAGAAAGTAGAGAAATAGAGAAAACCACATCAGAAAAACTCTACTCCAAAAAGAGACAAAGACTAGTCTGAAGGACTGAAGAAGCTTCCAAAACTAGGAATGTTCCATAAAATAGGAGCAAGGATGAACATGTAGAACATCACTGAAGTAGGAAACAAAAACTCTGTCAAAAAGTAACTGATGATCTTAAAGATCCTCCACTGAAATATGACCAGGTAGAGAAGATTGCAATATGCATGAGTGCCCTCAAATGACACTACTTGAATCAGGAGGCAAACAAAGGTAAACAAATGAAGTTGAAGATACAAAATATTGTAATCTACACGAGTGCCCTCAAATGACACTACTTGAAATAGGAGAGAAAAAAGGGAAAACACCTAAACTCAAAAATACAGATGCCATTAAAACACCACAAGTCTAAAGAGCTAATGAATCAAAGTTGGAAGAGTGCATCCAAAAAATAGGAAAGAAAGAGTGTCCATATGGTCAATGATCCATCTCACTGGAATGCACAGGTACCCAGCCACTGCATTCTCCTAGTACATAGAATCAAATACTGAATACATAGCTCACACTATCAAACCAAGTAAGTAGTAGAACCAATAGTAGAAACCCCCCCATAATGCTAACAAGGGAGTAATGATAGGTACACTAAAAAGATCATCCAATATGAACTGCAGAGAAAGTACAGACACATATAGAGATACCTAAGGAAAATGTCATTGGAGGAACACTCACATGCCAAAAGTAGATGGCAAACAAATCCAAACATCAAACCCCCCCAGCACTTTATAATAGTGTGAGTACATAAAGTATGAACATGTGCAAGATGCCATACATGCAATAAAATGACACTTTACCTAAATGCACGTGCATAAAAGAATGCTACAAAAGTGGAGTATATACTACTCAAAGAAGAGAAAAGGCTTTTGAAACAAAAGAACAACCTAAGATGAGCCATCCCTCAAAGGGAAGAGATCCCAGGACTTGAAACATACAAGATATCCACCAAATTATGACAATGGAAAAATATGAATAAAATGTACCTAGAGTAGAATTTGGGAAAATGAATCACAGCACTTGAAAGCTCTCAAAACAAGCTTTCCAATGATATATCATTTGCCCAAAACAGAGTCTGGATGTGCAAGATAGAGCTCTCAAAGTGAAACATTGAACATCTCACTTTGATAGTAAAAAACACCACCAAAAAGAAAAAAACATAAATTGAAACCTCCTAAATTGGATAGAGCTTGGAACCAGCTTTTTGACGATATCTTGTTTGCCCAATTTTGACACCGTATGCTCAAGTTATGAGCAAAATACCAACTACTATGCTAGAGAGCCCAAAAATGGTGCAAATGATTATGATGCATGTTGACGCCATCAAATGATGGGTCTAAAATTGATGGCCAAATGGCCATTGTAGCCAAAAATATATATTTTTTGGATAAAATTGCATGCATGCCTCAAGATCCATGCCAAGCTATATAGATTTTTGTTTCGATTTGCATGCCAAGGTACCCAATTTTTTTCTTTGATTTGCGTGATGGGTAGTAAAATTTTGCCTTGATTTGTGTACTAGTCTATACAAATTGTGTCTCAATTTGCATGTCAGTATGTACAAATGCCATCTCGGGAAGCATGTTAGACTATCGAGTACAAAAAAACCCAAAAATATAGAGTTGTCCAAATTGGACATTGCATTTATGGATTTAGGGGTTTTTTAGCACAAAGAGCTTAATGGCGAGGTCTGTTTGGGCCTAAAGAGCCTCGAGATCTGTGCTAAGGCTAGTTGCAAAAAAATTGCCACAAATTCCAATTTTGTCCTAATTAGACAAATTTTATATGGATCTGGGGGTTCTTGGATGCTATGAACACAACTGTGAGGTCCTTTTGAAGTTAAGATGACTAGAAAAAGAGGTCCCCCTAGATCTAATACAAAATCCTCTAAAAAAATAGATCTGACAAACATGGCTGAATCTCTCAAGAAGAGAACCGAGGCAAATAGATCTAAAGATCTATTACTATATTGGGCTTGATGAGTAAACAACCCATAGCCCCCAAGGACACCTACATGCAAACACATGTCACAAAAATAGAGAGAAGAAGAAAGAAGCTATGGAGATCTGAACGCATTGATCCATGAGAGAAGAGAAATCATTCTTGATGTGCAAAAATAAAAGTTGGAATTCAATAATGAATAATTTGTTACACAATCTGCTATGAAAACAAAGGAGATCAATCCTTACAAAAGGAGATCTGAAAAACATAAAAAGGTAAAACCTAGGTTTCACAATAATAATTAATAAAGAAATTAATTATTATATGCCTAAAGTTTAGCTTAAGTAGAAAGAGATAATAAGTGACTTAGTAATTAAATCAAACATGATTCAATTAATAAGAAAACACTTTATTAGTCTAAGAATAAACTTATACATATGAAGTAGGTTGTTCAATGGTAATCTATCTTGAAGGCCATACACTAGCTTAAAAGAGGATTTTCCAATAGCCTTTTTCACAGTAACTATATTAGCCCATAAAGCCAACTTCAACTTTGAATGCCAATCTCTTTTGTTACTCTCTAAGGTTTTCTTCAAAATCTTCTGAATACTCTTATTGCTCAATTTTTCTTGTCCATTTCTCTATGGATGGTAAGGACAAGAGAAAGACATGACAATCCAATTTTCATAACAAATTTTTTCGAATTTTTTAAATCTGAAGCACATGTCATTGTCCATTATTAACTTAATAGGGACACTGAATCTAGTGAGTATGTTATCCATTAAAAATCAATTGCAACCCTGCTAGTTTCCTTCTTGGTATGAATTTATTTGATCCACTTTGTGAAATAATCCATGGAAAGAAAAATTCAACTATGTCCACCACTATATTTCTCTATGAATTCTCCATTAAAATCCATTCCCCACATAGAAACAAGTGTTGGAGATTTACCAGCAAGCCAGTACTGACTGTATGTTTGTCATTGATGACAACATATGGTAAGTAGCATGCATAGAAGTCTTATGCAGTAAGATTTGAGTATAAGTAGCTCAAACATGTTGTCAGCATGATATCATGGACACAGAGGTTAATTTTTAGTACAGACAATTATGTAGCAGCTTGTGTCAACAGTGTTCTTGACAGAGTTACATATAGAGTTCTATGAGTGATTGTCCATATAGTTATCACGGAACCTTGTGCCTTTGGATATTTTATGAAAACATACTAGTGATGTTAGAGTCATGAACATAGAGCCTGATGCTTTGTAGAAGTGAAGTTAGGTAGACGCTATTCACCAGTAGCAGTTTCCTATGTTTATTCAGAAGAGCTGACAAAGATTATATTGGTTCAGGAGTTGCGCATATCATTATGGTATGCATCCTTGGATTAGTGATTGGAGAAGAGTTAAAAATGTTTGGTTAAGATTGCATGATGTAATTCATCTTGAGGAGAAATTTTTAGTTAAATTGCAAGGGCTGATAGTGTGTAGCATGCATCTACATTTATTAATATTGGACAGGTCCTAGATTGTGTTGTGTGCTTAGTAGAGCCAATAGAAGTATTATTGGAATGTGTTATGGTTTCTATAATGTGATTTCAAGGTGGTTCTAACAAGCTAACTTGATTTCTTGATGTTGGACTTGGGAGGAGGACCCATGATGGGGGCTTGTGATCAGAACAAGACATCTCTTGCTGGTTCTGTCAAAAGCTGGACAGGACTTTTTAGCATGAAACCAATGAGTAAGTCCTCTCATCCACCTGTTGAAATCTTATCCAACATTGAGGAGGGAACTTTTTCTTTATCCATTCCGGATCAAATAATAGATGTAAATATATCTTGAATGGCTAACTCTCTTGTGGGGAGATTCTTGGGATCCCGCCCTAATATCGAGGTGGTTAGGGCATTTGCTAAAAAGAAATGGAGTCTGAAAGGTCAAGTGGAGGTCGTTGCTCTTCCCAAAGGATGTCTAGCTTTTTCCTTCTCATGTGAGGAGGATTTAAGGTTTATTCTATGTGAAGGACCTTGGATGATAGGAAAGCATTCTATGATCATGCATAAGTGGTGTCCTAAGCTGGATATGTAAAAGGATCATAATGTGCAGGTGCCGGTCTGGGTTACTCCTCCAGGCTTGCCTCTTGAGTTTTGGATGGAAGACATCTGTAAGGGCATTGCTAATGTCTTTGGGCAGCTCTTTTCTATGGACCCTGTCACGGTCTCTAAAAGATGCCTTACGTATGCAAGAATCTGTGTTGGAGTGCAACAAGGAGTGGATATGCTGAAATCAATCACCCTTCAGTCCAGACTTGGCTCCTGGGTCTAGAAGATAGAGTTTGAATCTACACCCTTTGCTTGTTTTCATTGCAAGAAAATAGGCTGCTGGGTGAAACAATGCCCAAAGACGTTACCCCAAAAGAAAAAAATGAAAAAGATTTGGGTAAAGAAGGCTGTGGATGGATGAAACTCGATGGGGAGTAGTAGTAATGAGAAGAAAGAAGGAAAGGAGAATGGGAAGGGTATACCTATTAAAGGATGTGACACATCTCATTCTGATTCTGAATAGAAATTAGTAGGTAGCACTGAAGTCTTAAAGGAAACCATAACTAAAAGCTCTGATGAATTTGTAGTGAGACATATTCAGAGCAGGCCCCTAGGGATAAAAGAGGGTAATAATAACTTTGATGTTGGCCTATTTAAGAAAGAGATATCAAGTGGTTATGGCCTTTTATCCCCCTCTCAGAGTTTGGTTATATGGAAAGATGCCCAACTCTGCCCGATTCTAGGATTTTCAGAGGAGGGGTCTCAGAAGACCTTTGGTACTCTGGGGGGACTTGATAAGGTAGCACCATGCCCTTATAAAGCTATGTAGAGTGATGTGGCAGATTCAATAGGGGCCCTTGGGGGATCAGATGAACTGAATGAAGAAGGATGGTCCAAAGTGGAGAAGAAAAAGAAAGCTAAAAATGTTAAGAAACCTAATAATAAAGATGGAGGATAGATGAAGAATGTCTCCTCAATCCTCAGAAGCACTAAAAGAAATAATATTGGAGATGTGGGGGCTCCCCATGTTTCCCCGAGAAGACCCTTGAATCAAAAGAGGTGAGCACTTGAAACCAGTAAGTGTTTAGCAGATGGTAGTCAAAAGACCATCCTAGAGTCTGGCCCATTCCTTAAGCAATGAAGTTTATATCATGGAATCTAAGAGGATTAAATAATCCTCACAAGCAATAAATGGTCAAAAACATGATTAGAGATAACAAGCCTGATATTGTTCTTCTACAGGAGACTAAGATGTCTAAGGATAAAGTGGAGAAAATCCAATTTTTTTTGTAATGGCCGATCCCATGGTAGTGATGCAGATGGTGCCTCAAGAGGGATTGTGACTAGCTAGAATTGTAATAATATCAAAGGGGAAGTTTGATCTAGTGGCAACAATGTGACTAATATTAGATTTTGGCATATCAAGGATGGCACTTCTTGGGTTTTGACTAACATTTATGCTCTGAACACCAGGTGGGGTAGGAAATCTTTCTAGAGGGAAGTCTCTGGTTTTAGGAGAGATTTTTCTAATGATGGATGGATCATAATGGGGGATTTTAATACTCCTTTGAAGGAAAATGAAAAATATGGAGGTGGTCAACCCAATCTGGAAAGTAGAACTGATCTTATGGAATTTATTGATAGTCAAGAATTGCATGACATTGATCTGTAGGGTATTAACTATACTTGGACCAATAGGAGAGAGGGTAATGAGCTCATTTAGGTCATATTTGATAGAGCTCTTATTAGAAACATTTGGTTAAACCATTATTCTTGTGTCTTATCTACCTATGTCAGAGCTGGTTCTAACCATTATCCGATAACCATAAGAGCTGATTTCAATGGATTGAAAAGGAACTTCCCTTTTTGATTTGAGAAAATGTGGACAATCCACCCTAACCTTGAAAGGCTGATTGAGGTTTGGTGGAGTATTGGGATTGAAGGAATGATGATGTTTAGATTTGTTAAGAAAATGAAAAATGTGAAGGACAACATTAAAAAATGGAATAAAGAAACTTTTGGAAATATCTTTACTAATAAAAAGAAAATTGTTGAAGAACTAAAAGAGATCCAGGATAGCATTAAGAAAGATGGCTATAGTGGGTATACCAAATGAAACATAGAATGAGAAATAAAATCTCTAGAATGCAGGTCAATGGAATCATTAGTGAGAAGGAGGAAGATTTCAGAAGTGAGGCCAATAATTTCTTTGAAGTGCTTCTAAAGAAAGCTGAGAACCTAAATTTGGAGTGCCAGGGAGAGTTGTTGGATGGTATACCCCTTATCCTGAATGATGCTCATAATATATCTATTGCTTCTATACCTTCTATGGATGAGATTTAGAAGGTTGTGTTCTCCTTTGATGGAGATAAAGCCCCTGGTCCCGATGGGTATCCTCATTTTTTCTTTCAAAAGTATTGGAGGATTCTGAAAGATGATGTTTCTAATTATTGTCAAGGAATTTTTTGGGGCTAGAAGGATCCTCAAGGAATTGAATGGTACCTTTATTGCTCTGATTCCAAAGAAAAGTGGGTCTGACAGTACGGACCAATTTAGACCCATCGGCCTTTGTAACTCGGTGTGTAAGATTATCTCTAAAATCCTTACTTCTAGAATCCTCACCTTTCTTCCTTCTATTGTTTCTGGACAACAGAATGGGTTTGTTCCTGAGAGGCAAATTCTAGACTTAATCATTTTAGTCCACGAAAATATACATTGTTTAACTATGTCAAAGGAGGGTTTTTTGCTGAAACTTGATTTGTCCAAAGCTTATGATAGGGTTGACTGGGACTCCTTGATGGCTACTCTAGAGGCTTTTGGTTTTAATAAAAGGAGTAGAGACCTTATCCACTACTTGGTTTCCTCTACCACATTCTCTGTTCTTGTGAATGGTTCTCCTACCCCTTTCTTCAAATCTTCTAGAGGTCTTCGTCAGGGGGACCCCCTTTCTCCTATTCTATTTGTTATTTTAGCTAAATGTTTGGGTAGACACATTAGCAGGCTACTTAATAGAGCTGAATTCAGGGGTCTGAAACCTTCCTCTAAGGATTTGATGTGCTCACACCAATAGTTCATGGATGATTCCATAATTATGGGTGATGGTACTATAAAAAATGGTAAAACCATTAAAAAAGACCTTGACAACTATGCAGGTGCTATTGGTCAGAGTATAAATTGGAATAAGAGCTCTATATTCTTCATCAATGTGCCTGAAAAAAGACAAGAGAGACTAAAAACAATTCTTGGTTGCGAGGTGGACTGTCTCCCAGGGTCCTATCTTGGTTTACCTCTCTGCCTCAATCCTCCGAATTCCTTTTGGAGGGATATGATTGACAAATTTCACAAAAGTCTTGCAGGTTGGAAGGGTGCTCTTCTTAGCCAGGCTGGTAAGATTGTTGTACTCAAAGCTACCATTCAAAGTATCCCTCTCTATGGTTTAAGCCTTTTCAAAATACCTAAGAAGTTTGTTGATAGTATAGAAAAAATCCAAAATAACTTCCTTTGGTTCGGAGTTGAGAAAAAGAAAAGGATGGCCCTTATTGCATGGGAGAAGGTTTGCAAACTAACTAGGAAAGGGGGTCTTGGTCTATGCACTATAAGAAGTATAAATGAGTATCTCATGGCTAAACTCCTTTGGAGAATGTTCAAGAACATGGGAGAGTGGATCACTATATGGCACAATAAATATAATAAGGACAACTCTAACTTCTTTAAGTTCTTGAACTCTGATTCTTCCCAAGGTGGATCATGTATTTGGGGTAATGCTCTTAGAAGAAAGGAGATGATTAAGTAGGGGGTGAAATGGAAGGTTGGTAATGGGAAGAAAATTATTTTTTGGGATGACATATGGTTACTTGATAAACCCCTAAAAGAGGTTCCTAGATGGAACAACTTGTCTATTCTTTGTAAACAACTACTGGGCAATCAAGTGGAAAACTATTGGCAGGAGGGTAAATGGATTGACTTGTCTAGGTTTGATCCTTCCCTTAGGGGATTGAATAACCTTCTAAATGTTGTGGTTCTTATTGATGATGAGGACTCCCTCATTTGGAGATTTAGTACTAATGGCTTGTTTTCAGTTTCTTCCCTGTATATACAGAACTTTGAAGATAGCCCTGAACCTTTCTGGGCCAAAGCCTGGCTCAAGGGACTAACTCCTAAAATTAATGTTTTCTTTTTGATCTTATTGCAGGATAAAGTTCTCACAATTGATAATCTCATAAAAAGAGGCCTAATTATAACTAATAGATGTTGTCTCTGGATAAATGATGAGGAGAATATCAACCATATGACAATTCATTGTCCTTTCACTAGTCAAATATGGGGAAAATTCTTTGATCTAATGAATATGGAGTGGGTGTTCCCTCATAACATTTAGGAGTTGTTTATATGCTGGAAACCACCAACTAACAACAAGTTTTTAATCTCCTTTTGGAATTTCTTCCTACCCTTTTTAAGCTGGGGGGTGTGGAAAGAAAGGAACGAAAGAATTTTTAGGGATAAGGAGTCCAATTGGGAGAGTATTTTTCACAAGATTAAGAGTGCTCTGTTGGAGAAATTGGGGTTAATAAAGAACTATCATGATCTGAAGAATAAAAGGGAGGCCAAAGTTTATAAGAAGTGGAAGCTTGAAGGAAGGAAAGTTCTAATCCAAAGAAATCTGAAGGAAGAGGCTAGGTGGGACTGTCCTCCTAATGGATGGGTCAAAATCAATTTTGACGGTGCCTCTAAAGGTAACCCTAGAATTTTTAGATGTGGAGTGGTTATCAGAGATGAATTTGGGAATTGCAAATGGGCTATTGCTATTCCTATAGGCTTCAACACCAATCAGGTGGCGGAGGCCAATGCTGCTCTCTATGGGTTGTTACTTGCCAAAAGGAAGAATTATAACAAAATATGGATCGAAGGGGATTCCCTAAGTATTGTAAAGTGTTTGAAGAACACTTTGACCCCTTCATGGACCATAGCCAATATTTTAAGTAAGGTGAAAAAAATTATTGACACCTTTGAAAAATGCATGATATCCCACATTTTCAAGGAGGCAAATTTACTAGTTGACTGGGCTGCGAACATGGCTTGTAAAAGCCAGGTGGAAATTGAATGGAATGATGGTTCGGATATCCCCTATGATGGATCATCATTAATTAGCAAGGAGAGGATGAGGAGTAAGAAACACATTTTGAATGAAGAGATCATTAATGAGTATTGAGTGCAAAAATCTATGTGACTATCATGAAGGACAATGGCCTGATTTCAAGACAATTATTGGGGTCCTTTGGCAGGAGTTGTGGGTTGTGAATAACATTAATTATGGTTATTATAGTTTGAAGGAAAAGTTGCAAAGAGAGGAAATTCATTTGAACTTTGGCTTTCTATTATTTCACAAAGCCATGGGAGGTAGAAAGAGGAGATGCAAGCTAACGGACTATAGTGACTGGAAACACAATAAGGAAATTTGGAAAATTATTAAAAATGGGGGTTTGGCAAAATTCTTGGAGAGATTACATGGAGGAAAAGTGGCGGTGACTAGAAATTTCATCAAAACTTGGAACAAGGGAAATGTTCTGGTGGGCACACAAAACATGGAGGTGACTGAGGATGTGGTTGCTAAAGCGACTAGCTTGATGACTAAGGGCATCAACTTCTACAAGGACAGGAAGATTTTGGACAAAGCCTTGGAGGCTTTTGCACCCACGAAGTAGGAGAGAGACTGTATGGTTAAGGTGGACAATTTGTACTTTAACCCTAAGTTCATTTCCAAGCCCTAGCACCTTGTTTTATTTTTTATCATAGGCTACATTACCCTTGATGGTAGGTATACTAAAATCTACAACCACCATCTTACTCTTCTAAACCATTTTAGGCATGGGGTTAGGATTAATTTTCCTTTCTATTTACTGAGTTCTTTGAATGCTTCCCTCCTTCACTGGCAAAGGGATCCAGAGGGTGACCATGCTTGCCATGAAGGGCTCATGGTTCTCATATTTGAGGTGTTAAAGTCGAAGAAGGTGGAAAGATCTCAGCTTAATAGAAAATCCCTGGAGGACTATGATACTAATGGGAAAGAGTCAGAGGAGCCATTTATGGAGGAAATAGAAGATGAAGAAGGGGATTCTAAGGATTACTAGGAGGATAGCCCTAAGGAGGAAAAAAATAAAAGGAAGATGAAGGATTACACTACTGACATGGAATTAGAGGAAGAAGAGAGTAGAGAGGAGAGTCCCAAGAAGTAGGGGAAGAAGAGACCAGAACCTACTACCAATCGTACTAAAACTAAAACTAGGAAGAAGAAGGTGGCAGAGAGGGTCTTCATATCTTCTGATGAGGGTTCCTCTTCCCAAGGAAATAATGATCAGGAAAACTATGTGGAAAACAACCCTGCTGTGGAGGAGAGTGGGGGTACTAGTAAGGATGTTTGGGTTGAGTAAAAACTCCTGCAAGAAGTTGCACAGGATGTGTCTAATATTGAGAAAGAAGGGTATGAGAAGGAAAAGGCCAACCTAGATAAGGAGAAGGCAGACAATCCTAAGGAGAACATGGAGGTAGAGAATAGGGGTCTTGAGATTAATGAGGGGAGGAACAAGGATTTTGAGAATTTAGGGTGCCTAGCCTTCTTGTCTACCCTTAGCATAATGAAGAATGGCATCGCTGTGATGAAGTCCAACATCCACCAGCTGCAAAAAGAAATGGGGATTCTTAAAAGGATGAACCTAGGGGAGAAAACCTTTGGCCGGACTATTGATGAGCTCACTAACATTATTGCCAGAGCTGAGGGTGTTGCTACCTTCAATGACAGACTTAATGCCATGGAGGAGAAAATCCAATGCAGTGATGTTTTAACCAGGAAAGTTGAGACTATGGAAAAGAGAATTGACAAGCTGGAGAAGACCATGGGGAATATTGCAGAACAAAGCTTTGCTATCCTCAAGGCTTCAAATGAGCACGTGAAGATCCTAGTTGACAAGTTTGATAACGGGAAAGGAAACCAAGAGATCATAGACACTAAAGAGGAATAGAGACCTAGTAAGCATACGAGATCTAGGTCCAGGATGGTGGAAGATGGCAACAAGAATGACATGGAAGAGCTAAAGTTGTCTGCTGCAAACATGCAGATTCTTGCAGACCAGGCTGTAGAATTAATGAAATGTGTTTAGACAGCAGCTTGCTGTCTTGCTTTCCTTTTTTTGTTGTCCTTTGTCTTTTGGCTAGTCTTTGGATTTAAGGACTTGTTTGTGTTGCTTTTTTTGGTGCTGATGCACTTGAACTATTGGAGCTTAAATGTCTTATCTATTTTCTCTTTGTAAAAGGTTTTGGGTCCTTTCAAAACCTATTTTTACGTAATCAAAACAAGTTGACTTGATTATATCATTTGGAGGAAAGATATTAATAGGAAATAATTTGTGATTGCTAAGGCATGGTTCAAAGTTGATTGTGAATAGAAGAGTAGAGTGTGCAAAGTGTTGAGATGTTAGCAGAAGGTCTATGTGACCAAGTAAAGAGTTTTTACTATACATTGGAAGTGATCTAGAAAGTAGGTCAAAGCACAGTTCACCAAGATCTAGATATAGTGTATATTTGTTATTTAGAAGGTTGTAGCTTTCACCCCTTTGATCAGTCTACTCTTTGATAGTGTGTCCTCACCCCTAATAGGGTTAATTATAAAAGACTCTTAATAGGGTTTGACCCTTGACTAGGTCATTGTACTAAATGCATTTTTAAGACAACTCCTAACAAGGTTAAGCATCTTCCAACAAGGATCATAATAGACTAGTACAGATTATTAGTGGGTGTCAATTCCCACTAGGGTATTTACTTATTTCGGTTTCCCCGTAACCAAAATATTGGTGTTGTGTTCAAGTGTTCTTTCATTGTGTTTATGATTTATGTTTAAGTATACTTAATTGGAGAAAAAATTGAAACTTGTAGATAGCTAATTCACCCCTCGATACCTCTCAGTTATCTCTTGGGACTATTCCTAACAATTGGTATCAGAGACAAGTGCCTCAGAGAGAAATTTTAACAACTTAAGGTTGATTAGATGACATTCTTTAGAAAAGATAGTCCTAAGTTTGATGGAGAGAATTATCTTGATTGGAAGAACAAGATGATGACACATTTGCAGTGCATTATTTTTTAAGTTTTTGAAGTGGCTATCAAAGAAGTTCATATCCCCTCTCTAGAAAATTTTGCAAAGGATGATGCTACTAGAAAATAGAAGGATTTGTTCCATCAAAATACAATAGAAAAAGAAGCACTTATCAGCACCCTATCTAATAGTGAGTTTTTAGAGATAAAGAAGTAGACACAACCTACAAGATATGAAAGCACCTAGAAGACATGTTTGAAGGAGATAAAAAAGAAAAGAATGGGTGTAGAAAGACATGGAAGAAAAAGTACAATACATTGGAGATGCTACCTAAAGAGAACAAAAGATCCTACAATCAAAGGATTAATGAAGCAGTTGCTGGAATCAAAAAACAATGGTGGAGAAATCTTAGAAGAAGACATCATGGATAAGGTGAAAACTACCTTGACACCAGAATATGAGAACAAGATAAACATCCTTGGTGAGACTATGCAACTTTTAGAAAACTTTGAAAGAGACCCCTTAATCAATAAGATTGTTTCATTTGAGATATCAAGTTTGAAGATAGAGCTTAAAGGTGAGATAGCCTTCAAAGCTTTAGTTCATGGAAAAAAATCCTTGAATACCTCTAGTAATTTTGATGATGAAGAAGAAAAAGCTCTAGATGATTTCATTTCTATGATTGTTAAAAGAGAAAAGAAATGAAAAGGAAAATATGAAGGTCAATTACCATTCAAATGCTTTTCTTGTAATAAGATTGGTCACTTTTCATCTAAGTGTCCTAAAAGAGTTAAAAGTTCAAGAATAACTACAAGCCTAAGTATACAAAGGAATGATACTATGCTGGAGATGGAGTATCAGATGAAGAATCAGCTAAGGAGGAGATTGGATTCATTGCTCTTGAAGATGAAAATAATTCACAAGAGTTAGCACTGATTTTACAAGATTACATCAAGATAGATTGGATCATTGATAGTGGTTTTTCACATCACATGACAGGTGACAAAGATAGATTTGTTTATTTGGATAGATACAAAGGAGGCATGGTTAGATTTAGAGATAACACTCCTAAACTCATCATTGGTAGAGGAGCCTTCACCTTGGATGTAAAAAATAGAATTGATGATGTTCTTTATGTTGATCGTTTGAAACATAACCTACTAAGTGTTCGGTAGTTACTTGACAAAGGTTATAGGTTGGAGTTGAATGGAAACACATGCATCATTAACAACAAAGAAGGAGAAATGATTTCATCAGGATCAAAGAATAAAGATAATGTTTTTCAGCTTAATCTAGAAGAAAGTTGTTTTTTTGCTAAAGTAGATGACAGTTGGCAATGGCACAAAAGACAATGTCATATCAATTTTGATAACATAGTAAAGATTAGTAATGTTAAGACAGTGTGAGACCTACCTATCATAGAAAAGTTGGTTGATACTATTTGCAGGGAATGTGTGATGGGAAAGCATGTGAGAAATTTATTCAAAAGAAAGCATAATTCAGTAGAGAACAAGTTGGATCTGATTCATACAGACCTATGTGGACCAACTCAAACAAGATCATACTATGGTGAAAGGTATTTCATTTTGTTTGTAGATGGTTATTCTAGAATGATGTGGGTTGCGTTCTTGAAAGATAAGTCAAAAGCATTTGAGAAGTTCAAAATATTCAAAGCTAAGGTTGAGAATGAATTTGGACTAAAGATAAAATATCTAAGGTTGGATAGAGGAGGAGAATTCACCTCTAACAGATTCTATGAGCACTATGAAGAACATGGCATAAAAGGATGGTTGAGTGCACCTAGAACCCCTCAACAGAATGAAATTGTAGAGGGAAGGAATAGGATCATCCTTGATATAGAGCACACCATCATGATTGAAGGAAAATTTGCACATGCCTATTAGAGAGATGTGGTCAATACATGAGTCTATACAATTAATAGAATACAATTAATGCCTGGCACGAACAAGACACCTTATGAGCTATGGTTTGGTAATGTTCCAATAATGAAATACTTCAGAATCTTTGGAAGAAAGTTATACATCAAGAGGGATGAAGCAATAGGCAATTTTGATGCAAGAAGTGATGAAGGCATTTTTCTTGGTTACTCTACTAAAAGTAAAGCTTATAGATTTTTTAACTTGAGATTGAAGAAGATCATTGAAATTTCTCATGTTAAGATTGATGAAAAGTTTATTTGAAATTAGGCTGAGTTGGTTACATATATGTTATCATTATGGCAACATATGATCTACATGAAGATCGCATAGGTCAGAGAGCTAGTATGTCAGAGCACAATGCAAAATTGTCTAAGTATGAGACCGTGTTTTTACTAGTGAACCTAAAGATAATTTTTGTTTGTGATTTTGATTGGAGTAATTTCAATGCTTGCAAACTTGAACATAGAATCTATGGTGACTATTGAAGACTCATCTCAGATTGCAAGTCAGTATGACATATACGGAAGAAGTTATGACAGTTTTACTAAAGACAGTGTCAAGCCGATACGACAGAATATGAAGACAGAATTGGTAAAGAGTTAAGGGATTATTTTGTTTATCAAAATAATGGCTTAAAAATATAAAGGGACAAAATCCTAGATGTTAACCCTTGGATAAATTTATTTTGTAATATGATAGCTGACTAGAAAGTTATTAATCTTAATAACTTGTATAAATGTAATTGTAAATTGTAAGAAGGATATCATAATCAAGAAGCGATATGATGTGAGATATATGATGTATATGTAATAGTGATAGTCAAAGAGCAGCGAAGAGATATTTATGCAAATAGTATAAGGTTATGTACCTTAACCTAATTTTCTAATCAATGAATATTGTATATTACTTGTTTGGGTAGTGGGCTCATCTAGTAATCACATTTTGTACTGCCAACTCCTAACAGGGTTGAGGCTTCTAACAAGGCCTATAGTCCCTTATTCAGGACTAAGACACTATATGCATGTAATAGACTCCTAACATGGTCAACATCCTTAACATGATACTTTTGATTAGTGGATCTTTGTGGGTACCATCCCCACCAGGTTTTCCCTTGGCCAAGGTTTCCTTGAGAACAAATAATGTGTTATGAGTTATTTAGTTTTATTGCTATGCATGTTGTTTAGCTTCTTATGTTATGCATGTGTAAAGATAATCTATTCAATCCATAATTTGGCAAAAGATAAAGTTTGTAGAATACTGATTCACCCCCCCTCTCAATATTCCTTATTTCTGACAATTTTTATCAGAGCTTAGTTACTCAGAAAAGAATCATTCAAGGAAAGCCTAGCAGCTTGAGTAAGATCTCTGTGGATATGGATCAACTATAGAAGAATTTTGAAGAAGGTCTTGAACAGATTGATATGCTTACTGATGAAAGAAATACTCTGAAAAGAAAATATGATGATGTAAAGAACCTCATTGAGAAACTGAAAAACAAGTTGGAAGATCTGAAATCTGAAAAGGAATCTGAAGTTTTCATTGAAGATTGTGATGAAAATTTAGAAAAAGGAAATGAGATCCTTAAGCATGAACTAAAGATAGAAAATCTAAAGCTTAGTCTGAAAGATGGAAATGGGAAGAATGAAGAAAGTTTGAAATCTAAGGATGAAAGTCTAAAGATTGAAAATGAAGGACTAAAATCAAAACTTGGTAAAGTAACATTTGAACTTGAGAAAGTTAATTTTTATTATGTTGAACTTGAGAAATACAATGCAATTGTGAAAGGTGAACCAACTCAATCCAAACAAAAACTTGAAAGGCTATATTCAACTAGTGAGAAGATTGATGAACAAACATCTTATCAGAAACCATTCTATGATAAGACCGGTCTTGGATTCAACACTTTTAAAGAAAATGAAGAAAGCAAAGAACCAGATCTAAAAATATCTCAAAGTATTGATGGGAAGAAGTGTGATGAGACTAACAAATCTAAAGATACACCTAAGAAAGAAGAACCACCTAAGCAAGAGGAATCACCTAGAGGTATGCAAAGAGAATTCAAAGGTAGATGTTTTTCTTGTAATACTATTGGTCATATGAAGAGAGATTGCACAGGTAAGAAATTCAAACCTCTTAATGGTTATTGTTATAATTGTTATGGTTTTGGACATACAACTATTAAATGTAAAAAACTTAAATTTATTGAGAATAATAATAGTAGTAGAATGTTCAGGAATACTAACAATGTAGATAAGAAACCTACTAAAGATATGAATAGAAGAAATGGAGTAGTATGTTATAGATGCAACAAGGTTGGACACATTGCTAGAAATTGTAGATCATAGATCAATTAGCCTGGATCAAGATATGGGAACAATGGAATAGTTTGTCAGATATGCAACAAGATTGGACACACAGCAAGGTTTTGTAGAATGAACAATAGAGTTTTTCATACCAATCCTAACCCTAGAAATCATGCAAAAAGAAATGAAGATGCAAGTAACAGTCAGAAATGATGCTGTAGTAATTTAGATGAAGTGAAGTTTATGAAAAGCATAGATTAAGGAGACATATTCAACATTGAAGGTAATCAGGAAGGTGAAGTATTAAAAGGTAAGAATGAATCTTTATCTGACCCATCTCAAAGTACTTAATTTATGCAAATTGTAGTAGAATAGGAACTTAGATTAGTGTAGAATTATATATATGATGAATTGAGTCTTACGCAGTTAATGTAAGGTAGTATATGATGTTCTAATGCTATGGTTGAGAGTGTTAAGAAAAATATTCTATTTTGTCATATCGCAAGAAGTTTTAAGTTTTGCAGGTTAGCAGAATCAACTTTTTGAAAAGAAGAGGCAAAAGAATTGAATGCGATGTCAGATCTAAGTGAGATTGAATTAATAAAAGGTCATGATCAGTATTATTTGATCATCAAAGTGAATTAAAGTGTTAAGGAGATCAAAGAGCAGTGATTGGAAGCATTTTTCAAGGATTTGGAGAAGATTTTTGTGTTGAATCTACGGAAGCCCTAAATCATGAAATCAAGGTATTTTACTTGGCAGATCTTTAAATCAGTTAAGGAATTAGAGGAAATCATGGATGTTTCTTTAATTCACAATGTTAGAGATAAAAATAGACCTAAGGTGAAAAGGGAACCAATAGAACCCTTGGAAGATGATCCTAGGTTAGCTTTATCATCTATACCAGATGGAGTTTTACATCTAGAAAATGTTAGAAGTTATCTTGGATGCAAACTAGAGACTATCAGTGATAGTGATTTCACCAAGGAATATCAGAAAATATATAATCAGGACATGACATTGAAAGAAGGATTTGAACATTTGAAAGATAATAAGATCATTAAGTATGCATTACAATATGAATTTGATAATGAAGAATGTATTAAGATAATTCTAAGCAGAATTCATAATGGGAAGTTTTGGTTAGAAGATAGAGTGATAGATATCATAGCTGATTTGATTCATGAAGTTACTGGACTATCTAAAATTGAAGCCATTCCTTTAAATGAGAAGAACATGAAGAAAATTTTCATAGACAACACAAATTCATCCTATAATGGTAGAGGAATTGTGATTAGTAAGATTCAACAAGATGATGTCAGATACTTATGTAAGATCCTAACCACTAAGTTTTGTGCAAAGTCAAGAGAGGATGACATGGTAGCTGGAATGATACATGCAACTTATCTGATGTGTGTTGACAAAGTACAAGTTGATATGTGTGAGGTTTTGAGAATTCAACTGTTTGAGAATTTGGAAAAGATTAAGAAAACTAAGTATACACAGTTTAGATTCTCATCCTTAATCACCTATATGTTTTTTCATCTATTGAGAAGATTTCCTTACACCATTGGAAATGACTGGAATGAAGGCCAAACTACAATGGAAAGGATTAACCTAGTGTATAGGAGGCATTTTATTGATAAAGTAAATGACAGTGCAGTATTGGTAATCAAGACATTTCAGGATATAGTATCTAGCAGATCAAGGATCTCATAGTCTCTTGTGGAGAAGTATAAAAATGAGACATGTTTCATGGTTGATACTGACTTTACCTACATTGAAGTAGTAGAACCTAGAATAGAGTTCATAGACCCTCTTGGCTATGAGATATCCAAGGAAGAAACAAAAGAAGCAATCATCAAGGTTATGTCAAAAAATGTTGGATAACCATTAGTTGCAGCAGAGAAAGTGGGTGAAACAAAACAAGAGGACTTCCCTCTCCACTAGCCATAAACATTGAAGATGAACTCATGAATGTAGAAGTAACTAAGATCACCTTGGATACTGATGATAATGTATTCAAGAAACTAGAAAACATTGTTGACAATTTGGATCTTGAAGAGCAAGAGACTACCAAAGGCGAAGAGAAAATAGAGACCATAGTTGTAGAACCTAAAGTGATAGAGAAACAAGTACCTATTTCCACTAAAGATGATATCAGTCTTACTCCTGAGACTGGAAAGAAGAATCAGATTGGATCTATGATTGAAAATTTGGGAAAGGAAGTCGATGATGATGATTAGATGGAATTGATCACATCCTTGAACAAGATCATTTGAAAGAATAAGAAAGTAAAAAGTCTTGAAGGAAGTCTGAAGGAGCTTACTGAGAACTTACAAGGCATTGTAACTACACAGATTATAGAAGCAAACCCTCTAGAGAAAGAAATGAAAGTGATGAACACTTTTGACAATGAGTTCACAAATTTAATTGATATAGCAAAAGTGAAAGCTCAAGAAGCCTATGAGGCCAAAACACTTTTGAACATTAGCCAAAATATTAGGAATGATATCAACAATCTTGATATCTATATAAAGGACTTGAGAAAGAATTTGCAAAGAGGAAAATCCTTGTACATCTAGTGTACAAAATCAAAGACCTTAATAGTAGAAGAAGATCAGACGATGAAGATGAAGGAAGTAGAAATTCAGAATGAAACTAACTTTCTTTCAAGCCCCAATGTGAAGGTATTTGATGTTGAGAAGAAAATTTGAAAGATATATGATGAAATCAAAATTTTGCAAGATGAAAAGGACAGGAAAATGAAAAGATTCACTCTTTTAAGAGAGCACACTTCTATGAAGTTAAGTATTATTGAAGGGAAATTGGAAGAATTTCTTTCAGCTAAGACATCGTTTCAAAAGTTTAGCTTTGAGAATCTCCAAGCATGTGAGATAACATCTTATGGATTATGTGCACTACTTAGTGTGGAAGATTATATTAAGAAATCATGGTTGAAGGTGTTAGAGGCTATAAAGATTGATTTTGTAGATTGTGTTGCAAGCCTACTAGCTTTGCAATATTGAATTAAGGTGTAATCTTCTTGTGAATACAATTTTGTAACCCTCCTTACCTTTATTTTGTCATTGTTGTCAAAGGGGGAGAGATATATAGTAGAAAATTGATAAGTAAATGGTAAGGATTGATACTCTTAGGGGGAGTACTGTATTAGAGATAAGATTTTTTTGAGTTATAAGGATAGTATATATATTTTATACTATGGCCACAATTTTGAGATTTTGAAGTTGTAAGATGTAGCCAATTTTCTCATACGTTGCCACCAATGACAAAGGGCGAGATTGTTGGAAATTTGGGTGAGTTGGTTACATAGATGTTTTGATTATGGAAATATATGATCTACATGAAGATCGCACAGGTCAGAGAACTAGTATGTCAGAGCACAATGCAAAATTGTCTAAGTATGAGATAGTATTTTTACCAGTGAACCTGAAGATAGTTTTTGTTTGCAATGTTGATTGGAGTAAGTTAATTTCTTTTGCACTTCAACATAGACTCTATGGTGACTATTGAAGACTCATCTCAGATTGAAAGTTAGTACAGCATGTACAGAAGAAGTTATGATAGTTTTACTAAAGACAGTGTCAAGCCGACAAGACATAATATGAAGATAGAATTGGTAAAGAGTTTAGAGATTATTTTGTTTATCAAAATAATGAATTAACAATATAAAGGGATGAAATCCTATATTTTAACCCAGGGATAAATTTATTTCGTAATATGACAGCCGATTGGAAAGTTATTAATCTTAATAACTTGTATAAATGTAATTGTAAATTGTAAGAAGGATATCATAATCAAGAAGTGATATGATGCGAGATATCTGATGTATATGTAATACTGATAGTGAAAGAGCAAAAAAGAGATATTGATGGAAGTAGTATAAGGTTATGTACCTTAACCTACTTTTTTAATCAGTGAATATTGTATATTACTTGTTTGGGAAGTGGGCTCATCTAGTAATCACATTTTGTACTGCCAACTCCTAACAAGGTTGAGGCTTCTAACAAGGCCTATAGTCCCTTATTCAGGACTAAGACACTATATGCATGTAATAGACTCCTAACAAGGTACACATCCTTAACATGATACTTTTGATTAGTGGATCTTTGTGGGTACCATCCCCACTGGGGTTTTCCCTTGGCCAGGGTTTCCTCAAGAAAAAATAATGTGTTATGATTTCTTTAGTTTTATTGCTATGGATGTTGTTTAGCTTCTTATGTTATGCATGTGTAAAGATAATCTATTATATCCATAATTGGGAAAAAGATAAAGTTTTTAGAATACTAATCCAGCCCCCCTCTCAGTATTCCCTATTTCTAACAAAGTTTATGGTTCAAGAAAGATATCATGATTACTCATCTATGATTGAAGAAAATCACAGACCTTCCACAAGTGAGACGGTTGTTAAGGAGATGTTTGAAAGCATTGATGTATTATTCAGTGACCCTGAAACAAGTGAAGAAGAAAATTAGAAGGAAGATAAGTCAGTATCACCTAAAGTTCCAAAGTATACATCTAGATATCACTATAAGAATGACATCATTGGAGATCACAACAACAAAGTCACAACAAGATCAAAAGAAAAGAATTCAACAAGAAATGAAGCGATATGTTTACTATCTCAGATTGAACCTTTAAGTGTTGAAGATGCATGTAATGATTCAGATTGGCATGATGCTATGAAAGAGAAATAGATCAGTTTATAAACAATGATACTTGGAAACTAGTCCCAAGACCTAGTGATAAGAATGTGATTGGAACAAAGTGGATATTCAAAAACAAGACGAATGAAGATGGAATAGTAGTAAGTAATAAAGAAAGGTTAGTGTGTAAGGGATATGCGCAAAGGGAAGGAATTGCTTATTTAAACACATTTGCACCAGTGAGTAGATTAGAAGCCATTAAATTTTTTCTAGCTTATGTAAGATTCAAAAATTTCAAAGTTTATCAAATGGATGTTAAGTCAGCATTCTTGGATGGAGAGCTAAAGGAAGAAGTATACATTGAGCAACTAGAAGGATTCACTTTATCAGACAAACTTGATATGGTATGCAAATTGAAGAAATCCCTCTATGGACTTAAGAAAGCCCCTAGAGCATGGTATGAGAGACTTGATGGATATCTAACAAAAAATGGATTCAAGAAAGGAGTAGAAAATTGTAATCTATTCATAAGAGAGACATTTGAAGGTCTACTACTTGTAGCTATATTTTTTGATGACATTATCTTTGTGGGTAATGACAAACTTAGTGCAAAATTTGCTAAGGAGATGTAGAGTGAGTTTGAGATGAGCATGATTGGACCTATCAAATACTTCTTGGGATTAAATGTATAGTAGATAGAGAAAGGTATTTTCATTAATCAGTCCAAATATGTGAAAGAGATATTGAAGAAGTTCAAGATGGATGATTGCAAGCTAGTGGGTACACCTATGATAAAAGGATGCAAGCTTACAAAATAAGATTATTCTCCAGTAGTAGATACAACATTATACAAGTCTATGATTGGTAAACTCATATATCATACTTAAACTAGACCAAACATTTCCAATGTAGTTGGTATAGTTGGATTTGTAGCAGAGCCTAAACAAAGTCACGTCATGGTAGTAAAAAGAATATTTAGATATTTGCAGGGCACTATAGATTATGGTCTATAGTATCCTAACATAGAGAATGTTGAGCTTCATGTTTATACATATGCTGATTGGGCAGGATGTGTTAATGATAGAAAGATTACATTAGGTGGAGTAATGTTTCTTGGTGATGTTGACTTACATCAGGATGTTGACTTACTCAAACAAGCAAGAAGCAACATTGTATTTCTTAGTCAACAACAGAAGAAGAGTATGTTGCAGCAGCCGTGAATTGTTCTACAATTGTTTGGATCAAGTAGATGATAAAGGACTTTGGTATTTAGATTAATTATCCTATTGCTATTGATTGTGATAAGACTAGCACTATAAACATGTCAAAGAATCCTATGATTCATAAAAAGACAAATCACATAGAGATTATGTATCACTTCCTAAGAGAGAAAGTGGCAGAGAAAAAAGTTAAATTGGATTATGTAAGTACAAAGGAACAAATAGAAGATATATTCACAAAGCATTTGCCAAAGAATACTTTTGAGTATCTTAGGGAGAAGTTGGGAGTAATTCCCTTCCCTGATTCTTCTTAGAGAGAGAGGAAAGTGCATCAGTCCTTAGGGACTAATGGATGGTTGACTAGTCTACTTTAGGAGTAGTACCAATGCTTAAATGTTTGGCACCCTTTTCTATTGATGTCAAAGGGGGAGTAATATATAGTCATGAAAAATAGAAGTAAAGAAGGAGTAATACACTAAGGGGGAGTAGTATTCAGTCATGGAAGTAGTTCAATTGAGGAAATGGAGAATATTGAAGAATATTGCAGCAGATGGAGGATCCATCCATGGGGGAGTTTTGATGAGGAAATGGAGAATGTTCTAAAAGAATTATTCATTTGGTTTGATGGTGTTTTTCATTCCATGTGTTGCCATCAATGCTAAAGGGGGAGATTGTTGGAGATTTGCCAGCAAGCCAGTACTGACCATACGTTTTTCATTGATGAAAACATATGGTAAGTAGCATGTGTAGAAGACTTATGTAGTAAGATTTGAGTATAAGTAGCTCGGACATGTTATTAGCATGATATCATGGACACAGAGGTTAATTGTTAGTACAGATAGTTATGTAGTAGCTTATGTCAGCAGTGTTCCTGATAGAATTACATATAGTGTTATGGGAGTGATTGTCTGTACAGTTATCATGGAGCCTTGCGCCTTTGGATATTTGATGAAAACATACTAGTGATGTTACATTCATGAGCAGAGAGTCTAATGATTAGTAGAAGTGAAGTTATGTAGTGATGCAAGAGCATCTTGGGTGTAAGAGCAATCTTGCATCAGCCAAAAATATTTTTGTTTTTCTATTCAATAAGGGCTATCTTATGCAGAGTTGCTATTTGTGGAAACTTGCTATTTTTAGTAAGTTGGTCTTACAATCTTGGAATGTTTGATTTTACATATGGAGGTTCATCTCAGTCATATCAGCCTACCAGCAAAGTTTCATGGCTAGATCAGGTGTAGTTTTGAAGATATTGAAGATTTTGGGTAGTCGCAGCAGGGTATAGAAACTTCAAACTCAGTTTTGAAGGCTTTAGAGGCCCCGGATGAGGTTGAAAATTTGGGTGACGAGTGCTTTATGAAAGTTAATCCTATAGAACACTTCGTGGCATTTCCAGAATGGGGTTATAATAGCCAATCGGGTCAACGCACGATGACTTATGGTCTTCAGAAGTTGGGTCACCTGAAATGGCGGAAAATAATTTTTCTTCAAAATTTTTGTTTGGGTTTCAAAACTCATTTTGAGCAGACTTTGATGTAATAAATTGTAAAATAAAATAATTCTAAGTTTGGTCAGCCCTAAGGGCTAAATTTCTAGAACCTTCTCGGGTGGTGGAAATTGCCTGTATAAAGAAGGCCCATAGTGTTGTCTAGGGTAGTTCTGGGTAGTAGATTTGGGTATTGATTCAAGGCTTTGTCCTACAGAATATTGTAAGGGAATGCCCATGTGGCTTTGCATATTGTAATTCTGAAAGTTTGTAATTCCACATTTGTGGAGATAATAAGAAGCCAATTTTCTGTTCTTGCATATTATTATTGTTGTTTCTCTTTTTTTGTTATGTGCTTGTGGTATGAAAGGGAGCACCCTTCATCAAGTGGTATCAGAGCAGGAGTTCTTGAGTGTGTAAATAGATCACCGATTGTGAGGCAGTTTGCACCAGGACCATGGTTAGGGTTTTAGCACGCATCGCGAAAATTCCTCCACGAAGAGAACGTGGTGGAAGAGCTGGTGCTGTGACACTTGAGGTTAGAGAGCTGTAGAGACAAGTGCGAGCATTGCAAGAAGAGATTCACAGAGGAATGAATCTTAATGTCAGAGATGAAAGCGAGGATGAAGCGGAAGAAGAATATCAAGAAGGATAAGCTGAAATTGTGAACGAGGAGGAAGGAAGACTTTTTCAGGCGATTTCCAAGATTGGGAAAAGACCTAAGATTGAGGTTCCTACATTTTCTAGAAATCTTAACCCAAAGGAATTGATTGACTGGATCAATGAATGTGAGGAATATTTTGAGTATGAAGATGTTGAGGATCCTGATAGGGTCAAATTTGCGAAGGCCAGATTGAAAGGTCATGTGAAGATCTGGTGGCAAGAAATTCAATTGGAGTGAAATAGAAGAGGGAAAGATAAAATCACAAGATGGGATCAGATGGTGGATAAATTGAAGCGACAGTTCATTCCTGTTGATTATGAGCTTGACCTACTAAAGAAAATGCAAACTTTGAAGCAAGCAAGAAGATCTGTTCAGGAGTATACAGAGGATTTTTATCGAGTCCTCATTAGAACAGGCCATGCAGAAGCTGATAAGGAGAAATTTTCCTGATACCTTAATGGGTTAAGGCCAAGCATTTAGGAGTAGTTGAATCTAGTTCGAATGAACAGTATTAAGGAGGCATACTAGTTTTCCCTAAAAGTAGAAGGAAAGCTGAACAAGAAGTTTGAGAGCAAACAAAATGGAAGAGGTCATGGTGGAAGATCTTGTGGATGGTCATATGGTGGCCGAAATGAAGATCTAAAAAAGAAGGATGAGGCCAGTAGCAGTCAGAGTCAAAGAGGAAATAATTCCAATCATTTCCAGGATCAGAGTAATAGAGATCAGAGAGGAAGAGGAAGAGGACAAGGATCTAGAAGAGGAGGCTTCTGCAGAACATGTTTTCACTATGGAGAAGAAGGTCATAGGGCATTTGGATGTCCTCAGTGCCAAGGTAGAATAGATAGGAGAAATGAAGGCCAGGCGAGAGTTGCACATCTAGATGAAGATGCTAGATCATCAAATTCTGAAGATGCTGAAAGAGGAGAAATGCTAATTAACAGAAGAGTCTTCTTGAGTGGTGAGAATGAACTTGAATAAAGGAGGAGCCTATTTTGCACTAGATGCAAGTGTGAGGGTAAATGTTGTGATGTGATTATCGATAGTGGAAGCACTGACAATTTGGTGTCAGAAGAAATGGTGAAAAAGTTGAAACTCAAGAGACAGAAACACCCACATCCATATTGGATTGCCTAGGTGTAGGATGACCACAAGGTCATGGTCAGTGAACAGTGCCTGGTAAAGTTCAAGATCGGTGGGTACCAAGATGAGGTACTATGTGATATCATCTCTATGGATGAATGTCATATGTTGTTGAGTAGATCATGGTAGTTTGACAAATGTACTGTACATGATGGTCGTGTGAATACCTATTCCCTGACAAAGGATGGAGTGCGACATAAGCTAAAGCCATTGAAGAAGACCGAAGAAAAGGTATGTGGTAATGCAAGAATAACATTTGTTGATGGAAGAAAATTCCTAGATGGTATGAGGCATGAGCATGTATGTTTTGCTTAAATTTCAAAAGTTGTTAAAGAAGAAGTAGAGGATGTACCTATAGAGGTTGTAGATTTGTTGAATGAGTTTTAGGATATTGTATCTGATAATGTACTTGATGTATTACCACCGGTAAGGAAGATCAGTCATCAGATGGATTTGATTCCAGGAGCCAGTTTGCCAAACAAGGCAGCACACAGAATGACACTAGCAGAAAATGAAGAGTTAAATAGAGAAGTACATGAGTTATTGCAGAAGGGGTTGATTCGAGAGAGTCTAAGTCCCTGTGCTGTACTAGTAGTATTAGCACTAGAGAAGAATGGAGAGTGGAGGATGTGTATAGATTCCAAAGCAATAAACAAGATCACAATAAAGTATAGGTTTCCATTGCCACAAATGGATGATATTATGGATTGTTTGAGTGGGGCTATGTATTTCTCAAAGATAGATCTGAAGAGTGGATATCACCAGATTCAGATTAGAGAAGGAGATGAATGGAAGATTGCCTTCAAGACAAAGGAAGGACTATATGAGTGGTTAGTCATGCCTTTTGGGCTAACCAATGCATTGAGCATTTTCATGTGGCTCATGAACGAGGTCCTGAAAGAATTTCTAGGTAAGTTTGTCATTGTTTAACTAGATGATATTTTGATTTTTAGCAAGACATTGGAGGAACATATGATGCATATTCGTACGATGTTTGAGAAGTTGAGAGATGAGAAATTGTTGATTAATTTGAAGAAGTGCAGTTTTGTGAAGAAAGAGTTAGTGTATTTGGGATTTGTAGTTTCAGCAGAAGGTCTAAAAATTGACCCAGAGAAGGTACAGGCTATCCTTGAATGGCCTACTCCAAGGAGTGCTACTGAGGTAAGATCTTTTCATGGTTTTGCTAGCTTTTACAGAAAGTTTATCAGAAATTTTAGTAGTATTTGTGGACCCTTGACTGAAACAATGAGAGGGGATAGAAAAGAGTTTTCAATTGTTGAAGTAAAAAGTTACAGAACAACTTGTTTTAGCACTTCTAGATTTTAATAAGGTGTTTCAAGTAGATTGTGATGCTAGTGGTACTACAATAGGAGCTGTTATGATCCAAGAAGGTAAACCTGTTGCTTATTTTAGTGATAAGTTAAATGATGCCAAGAGAAAATATTTTGTTTATGATCAGAAATTTTATGCTATAGTTTAGGCATTGAAGAAGTGGAAACACTATCTGCTTCCTAAGGAGTTTGTTTTGTATACTGATCATCAAACTTTTCAATATTTGAATAGTCAAGGAAAGTTGAATCGGAGGCATTTGAAATGGGTTGTGTTTTTGCAGAGTTATACATTTGTTTTGAAACACAGGAGTGGAAAGTCTAATAGGGTTGTGGATGCTCTTAGCAGAAGGCAACTATTGCTGATAGAGATGCAGATTGAAGTGGTTGGGTTCAAGGAACTCAAGAATTTGTATCCATAGGATCCTGATTTTGATGAAGCTTGGAAAGCTTGTAAAGAACCTGTTACTCTAGATAGGACGAAATGGCTGGATTTTATCATCTACAATGATATGCTATTCAGAGGGAGTCAGTTGTGCATTCCACAAAGTTCTATGAGGGAGAATCTCATCAAGGAGAAGGATGGAGGAGGATTGGATGGACATTTTGGTCGAGAAAAAACCCATGCTTTGGGTAGTGAAAATTATTATTGGCCACAGTTACAGCAAGATATCAAGAAGTTTGTATAGAGTTGCAGAGTATGTTAGATGGCGAAAGGAGTGAAGTAGAATACAGGGTTGTATCAGCCATTACCTGTACCAGAGAAGCCTTGGGAGGATATCAGTATGGACTTTGTTCTTGGTTTACCAAGGACACACCGGGGACATGATTCAATTTTTGTAGTATTTGACAGATTTTTGAAGATGGCACATTTCATTCCCTGCAAGAAGACTAATGATGTTGTTCATGTAGTAGAATTTTTTTTAGAGAAGTGGTGAGACTACATGGTTTTCCAAATACCATAGTTTCAGATCGAGATACTAATTTTGTTGGACATTTCTGGCAGACATTGTGGAAGAAGTTGAAGATAGATTTGAAGTTCAGTTCATCACTTCATCCATAGACTGATGGACAGATAGAGGTGGTGAATAGAAGTCTGAGAAATCTATTGAGATGTTTGGTTGGAGATAAGCCAATAGGATGGCATTTGATTTTACCACAGGAAGAATTTGCATACAATAATTCTGTCAATAGGAGCACTGGTAAATCACCATTCCAGATTGTATATGGAAGTAGTCCAAGAAATACATCTAAGTTGAGAAAGATAGATAAAAGAGAAATAAGTAGTGCTGAAGCTGAGGATTTTGTAGAACATTTGAATAACATCCATGAGAAGGTGTGGAAGCATATTACCAAGATGAATGTGCAGTATAAGACTAAGGTAGATGAGAAAAGGAGGCATAAGGAATTTCAGGTTGGGGATGAAGTCATGGTTCATTTGTGGAAGGAGCGGTTTCCAGTTGGTACATATAACATGCTGAAAATGAAGAAGTTTGGACCATGTAAGATACTGAAGAAGCATGATTCAAGAAATGCATATGAGGTAGGATTGCCTACTGAGCTGAATATTTCACTAGTGTTTAACATTTTAGATTTGACAGAGTATCATGAAGGAGGTGTTGAAGATGAGGTTGCAATAGCACAGTGGAGTATTCCAGCAACCAGTTCAGATATCAAGGAGATTGAAGACATACTGGACAGTCGTGTTGGCAGAAGCACAAGGAATAGGACATATGAAGAGTATTTGGTCAAATGGAAAGGATGACCTATTGAAGATTCATCATGGCTAACAAAGGAGGAGGTTAACCATCTTGGTTTTCCTCTACACACCTGAGTCATGATAGGGTCACTTCTCAAATTACCCCAGGTGTCTGATGTAGGAGCATCCTGGGTGTAAGAGCAATCTTGCATCACCCAAAAATATTTTTGTTTTTGTATTTAATAAGGGCTATCTTGTGCAAAGTTGCTATTTGTGGAAACTTGCTATTTTTAGTAAGTTGGTCTTATGATCTTAGAATGTCTAATTTTACATATGGAGGTTCATCTCAGTCATATCAGCCTACCAGCAAAGTTTCATGGCTAGATCAGGTGTAGTTTTGAAGATATTGAAGATTTTCAGTATTGGCAGCAGGGTACAGAAACTTCGAACTCAGTTTTGAAGGCTTTAGAGGCCCTAGATGAGGTTTAAAATTTGGGTGACAAGCACTTTGTGCCATTCAATCCTGTAGAGTGCTTCGTGGTGTTTCCAAAATGGGGTTATAATAGCCAATCAGGTCAACGGGTGATGACTTATGGTCTTCGCAAGTTGGGTCACCTGAAATGGTGAAAAATAATTTTTCTTCAAAATTTTTGTTTGGGTTTCAAAACTCATTTTGAGTTGACTTTGATGTAATAAATTGTAAAATAAAATAATTCTAAGTTTGGTCGGCCCTAAGGGCTAAATCTCTAGATCTTGGTATTGATTCGAGGCTTTGTCCTACAGAATATTGTAAGGGAATGCGCATGTGGCTTTGCATATTGTAATTTTGAAAGTTTTTAATTCCACATTTGTGGAGATAATAAGAAGCCAATTTTATGTTCTTGCATATTATTGTTGTTGTTTCTCTATTTCTGTTATGTGGTTTTGGTATTAAGGGGAGCACCCTTCATCATGTAGTTGCTATTCATGAGTAGCAATTTCCTTTGTTTATTTAGAAGAGCTGACAAAGATTATGTTGGTTCAGGAGTTGCACCTATCATTACGGTATGCGCCCTTGGATTAGTAGTTGGAGAAGAGTTAAAAATGTTTGGTTAAGAGTGCATGATGTAATTCATCTTGAGGAGAAATTTTCAATTAAATTGGTAGAGCCGATAGTGTGTAGCGTGTGTCTACATTTATTAATATTGGACAAGCCCCAGATTGTGTTGTGTGCTTAGTAGAGCCGACATAAGTATTCTTGGAATGTGTTATGGTTTTTCTAATGTAATTTCAAGGTGGTTCTAACAAGCTGACTTTATTATATCATTTGGAGGAAAGATATTTATAGGTAGTCATTTGTGATTGCTAAGGCATGGTTTAGAGTTGATTGTCAAGAGCAGAGCAGAGTGTGTGAAGTGTTGAGCCATTAGCAGAAGGTCTATGTGACCAAGTAAAGAGTTTGTGCTATACATTGGAACTGATCCAGATAGTAGGTCAAAGTGTAGTTAAGCAAGATCTAGATATAGGGTATATCTATTATTCAAAAGGTTGTAGCGTTCACCACTTTGATCAATTTTCTCTCAGATAGTGTATCCTCACCCCTAACAGGGTTAATTGTAATAGCTTCCTAATAGGGTCCAACCCTTGACCAGGTCACTGTACTAAATGCATTGTAAAGAGAACTCCTAACAGGGTTAAGGATCTTCTAACAAGGATCATAATACAGTAGTACAGATTATTAGTGGGTGTCAATTCCCACTGGGGTTTTTACCTATTTGGGTTTCCCCCTAACAAAATAAATGGTGTTGTGTTCAAGTTTTCTTTCATTGTGTTGATGCTTTATGTTTAAGTATACTTAATTGGATAAAGAATTGAAAATTGTAGAGAACCGATTCAACCCCCCCCCCCCCCCCCCCTTTCAATTATGTCTTAGGACTATTCCTAAAAACAAGTGCTTCAGCTACCATTGGATTCAGCAATAGAGCACTTGAATATTTCAACTTGGAAGAAATATTATAACATGATTCACATCTTTTCAAAAATTGAAAAGTGTTCTTAAATAACTAAGGAAAAAGATAACCGGCCCTTAAGATCTTGTGAGAAGCTGTTATGGCTGAATAATGTCCTCCAAAGTCCCTAGTATGCATTTGTTTGAAGACCTTATCAACTTGTCATTCATCTAAATAAGTAATAGGACATCATCTCATTTATTTTAATATAGATCACCCTATATCATTATGTACTTTTTGGCTTATAGCTTGAGAGTTCTCTTCTTGTTATTAGTCATATTCTTAGGGAATTTGGCATTCTTCACAAAATAGGTAATGTAAGAATACCAGGGCTCCATTTCAATACTAGTAACTAATTGATCCTTTACTCCAACATGGTTGACTTAAAAAAAAATCCATATCCTCGTCTATCATAATATTTTCTAAACCTAGTCTTAGAACCAACTTTGTAATATGGATTTCCAAATTAAACTTTTAAACCCTATTAATCCATTTGCATATTTTTCTAGTCACCTATGACTGGGTAAGATTGTCCTTCACTATTACATGAGGCACATATGTAATCACCTCATCATAGACAAAATAGGGTATGAATGCTTTGACTACCTTAACTAATGCATATGCCTTCTTTTCCATCATCTCATAGTTAAGCTCTACTACTTGTAGAGATTTAATGAAAAAAGAAATAGGGTGTTCATAACCTTGTTCATCCTTTTGCAATAACACAACTTCAATTGTATGAAATAATTCAAAAGAAAACAATGAGAAGGGCTTATTATAATTAGGTGATCTGAGAAAAAGTTCCTACTGAATTTTTTTCTTTAACTTTTCAAAAGCAACGTGTGCTTCTTGATCCCACTAAAACTTTGCACTCTTCTTCATGAGTTTTATTATTAGCTTGACAAATTTTTCTAAGTTTGCAATGAATCTTCTCACAAAATGGATCTTTCCTAAGAGAGATTGCACCCCTCTAATATTTTTAGGAGCAGTGACTATATGGATAGTTTCTACTCTTTTCGGGTCAATTCTAACTCCTTCCTTTGACACAATATGCCCTATTAACTTTCCTTATGTTACTACAAACTGGCATTTTTTAGGATTTAGTGACACACCATACTCCAAGGATTTATTAAAGATCCTTTCTAAGTGACAACAATGGTCTTCTGCCTACTTGGAATATGTAGTTAGATCATCTTGATAAATAACCATGAATATATCAATAAATTCTTTATATGTAACATCCATAGCTCTTTGGAATGTTGCTCCTACATTCATGAAAGAAAATAGAATCCTAACATAAACATAAGTCCCTAATGGAGTAGAAATGGAAGTCTTAAAATACTTTGATTCTTTTACTCACACCTAGTTGTAACCTGAGAATCCATCCATCATTGACAATAAGTAAAAAATGGCACCTTTATGCGACATTGCCTCCATGTTAGGCAAAGAGTAGTTATCTTTTAGAGATGCAACATTCAAGTTTCTAAAATCAACAAAAAGCCTTATGTCACCATTCTTTTTCCTGACTACCCAACCAAGTTGGAAACCCAGGTTGAATATCTAATGGGTTGAATTATCCCTGCATCTCCCATTTTCATTAGTTCTTGTTGCATTTTGGAGGCTAACAATTGATTAATTGGTCTTTTCATTTTTCTAAAATGGTTAGCATCTAGTTTCAATGGGATATCATATTGGAATAAATCCTCTCTATAGGCATGTTGCAAGAAGAACACCAAGGAGTATTCTCTACATTGTGGGTACTATTCCTTTTGAAAGGACTACAGGTTTCTTGAATCTTTTGGTTCACTTGCTTCTCCAAAATAGGTTTTCCATATTTCCAAATTTTTTATAAGGAATATCACTTAGGGTTGGAAATCTATCATACATTTGATACGGATGCCTATTAGATAAGATCCTTTATCATTTTTCTATTTTTTTTTCCTGTTAGGTCTTTTACCACATGCATCATCTTGTCAACCTCATCCTCATCCTTGTTCGGCCTACTTTCTTGTCCTTTTGTATCTTTGCACAACCTTCCATCTTCCTGTTTTCCCATCTTCCCAAATGCTTTTCTATTACTCTCAATATTAATGGCCATTTTGAAAGCCTCCCTCACAGTTCACAATTTTTATCCCTCAAAATATATGACATATTTCTATCTACTGCATTAAAGTAGGTTGTTAAACACACTTCCTCATCCAATTTTATGATCTAAAACAACTTATTCATGGCCTTTTGGAATATATTATTGAAATATTTTATATTGTCATTTTGGAATTTCTTGATATTGTTAAACTTATTTAGCATAAAACTTGAGTTAACATATTCAACATACTGCTCCTTAAAACATCTGACAAATTCATTCCATGTTGCTATGTTATTTACAGGAAATCCTCTATACTAGTCCCTAGAATCCTCATTCTTATATTTCACAAAAAATTTCATCACTATATCCTCATGCCCAATCTCAAAGTCATTCATCTTATCAATAAAAATTTTAAGGTTTTATTCACAAGTAATAGCATTATTTCCACTAAACCTATGGATCTTGTCTCTTACCCCATTTGGGATGACATTGGGCTAGCCAAGAATCCCATAAAAAAATAATGGATGGTATCTATCCAGATGGATAGGTCTTCCTTGGAAGTTTCTAGTAGCATGAGTTCCAGTGGTTCCAACTGCAACACCTTGATTTGTCACATTTTTAGCTACACCACTAACAAGGTGAGAAATAGAAATAGGAGTTGGGCTAGAGGTCTAAAGATTTTGGATGACAATATTAGTCAACACATTTTGGACTAGACCCATGGTTTAGGGGTGTCGACTAGGACTAGATCCTTGTGACCTTGATGTCATTCCAGTTATTATTTTCATTGCATTGGTAATTATAGGATCATTTATAGACTTATTTATGAAGGCTATTTTCTTCTTCATCTCAATAGTTGCAGCTTCTAATTCAACCTTCTCTAACTTCTTAGCAAGGTCCTCTTTATCTTTTCTTTCTTTATCCAATTCTAGATCTAGTTGAGAGATTCCACTAAGCACAATATCCTTAGGCTTTGGCTCTTTAATATGAATAGGAGATACTTTTTGTTTTCCTTTCTCTTGGACAATGATATTTTCCTTATGTCACAAATCAGTAGCATTTTGTTGAACCTTGGTAGGATTTTCAACCTCCCATTCTTGTAACCACCTTAACATAGAGCCTTCCCCCTCAAAATCATCTTTCTTTAGCCAAGATTCACCATTTTGTGATCTTTCTCTTAACATTCATATCCCCAAAGACTTCTTTATTCAAACCTTTGTACTCATCACTCAAAGCTTTGTAATTTTTTCTCATGTTGCGTGGTGACTCTTAATAGTCTCTTAGTTTTGAGCAATAACTCACAAATTTCTTGCTCTCTTTCTTTCTACTTATTATGCACATGTAATCTTTTTTCTCTTTCCCTTCTTCTCAAAGACAACACCTCTTCTCAAAGGACTTCAGCATCATACTGAATTGAATCAAAGTTCTCAGTATCATCTAGATCAATTAAATAATGAATTCCTTGGTTACCTATTGGGTAACAAGGTTGATCTATGAGGTTCTGGGATGCCTCACTTGATTTTGACACTATTACATGTATTACCCTGATTCCTTACTCTATTTACATCAATTCTCCTATATTGGCTATGAGTGACACCATTACTTTGAGGCCTATCTTTAGGAGTATCAAATATGTGATTTAACAAAGGTTGAATATCTAATTCAGAACTTGTAGAAGATGATGAGGGTTTCTCAGGTACTAGGGTAAAGTTACTAATCGTAGGCATCTAGGACACCCAAAAACCTAACTCAACTTGATTTGACCAATCTCTCCTATTACTCTTAGGGAGTTCACCTTCTAGAAAAACCTTAGGATGTTTCTTCAGGTAAGGCCTAGTGTTATTTTGGGGCTTCATTAAGAACTAATGCATGGGAATATTTGGTACAATAACTTGACATTGGTACAACAATAAATGCATAGTCACTACCCAAAAAAATCTAGGGAAATACAATTTTCTAAAGTGATATGCACATGTAAACTATGACACTTAAGGACTTAAACCAATCATGCATTCCCTAGCAGAGTCATCACTTTTGTTGGAGATTTTTCTTGCAGATTACTATGTGACAAATAATGTCCATGTCACTCTATAACCCAACTCTGAATCTGGAAAGAAAAGATCTAACTTACTAAGGATAAAATCCTCCTTCACTTTGATCTCCACAAACTCGCGTGGGTATACCTTCTCAATTTACTAGTCATCATTAAATCATACAGTGGATATGTGTCTTCTTAACATATATTTTAAACATTCACTATACAAAACTTGTAAGTAAAATATTTGAGTTAATTTTAAGGATTTTCCTACAACTTTGGAACATGACCAGTGCTAAAATCCTAGGGCACATAGTCTAAATGAATACATATCCACTACAACATATCATTGAAAAAAATTCACAACCCATGGAAGATAACTATGCCTTACATAGAACTTCAAACATTTCTCTACAAGATCATCAAATTCACATGTACTCTCTAAAATCCTCTAAAATAATTTTTAGGAGTTATACTTCCTTTGAAAAAAACCTATAAAACCATTTCATGATCTACCTTATAGATTGATGAACCAAAAATTCTTTAGAATCCTAATTCATAATAAATCAAAGAAAACATAGAATGACAGTCATGTATTCAAAAGAGGCTCAAACTATATTTTCATTGATATATCTTTCTTCAATACATTCAGAAAAAACTAAGTACACTCAAATTAGAGCAAAAGGTTCTCAGACCAGGATTGCATTCATTATTTAATCTCCCTAAAAAATGTTACAACTTGCAATATATATCACTAGAAATCTTGGAATCATGTTATGAATTGGGATGGAACAAGCTACAAATTCCTAGGATAAGACAAAAAATGGTTACAAAAGGAAACATTAATTTCACAAAAAGGCATGTACCCGAACCACTACATCCAAACATGCCTGCATTAACCCTCATATGATAGCATGATGGCACCTTTGTTTGGGAATAGTCAAGACAACTTCAATGACTATAATGAATGGTCTTAGCTAGTTTCAAATAACTATCCTCCATGCACTCAATGATCAGGTTCCATATTTCCCTCACTCTTCTACCTTTGATGGTGGGTCATCGACAACCGGCTTTCTTTTCCTTTTCTTTAGACTACAATCCCACTTCGTCACCTCCTTATTAGTTTGCCAATCAAAATACTTAATCTCATTCATTTGTTTGACCACATTGTCCCATTTAGAATCTACTATATCCTTGGCATCTGCTATGAACTTTACAAAACCCATCTCAACATTGAACATGACATCTCATACTTTATTGAAGGCCTCCATGTCCAAGGTCTCCTCTGTAGCCAAAAATGATTCCCTTTTCACCATCCTAGCATTGAACTCCCCACTCCATATAATTAATTCTTTTAATTTTTAATCATCATAAAAAATGGGGGCACAAAAGGGCTATAGCCAGCAACAAATACACTTAATTTTACCTTTATCATATTTTCCTTACCCTTGAAGAATGATAGGGATGAATTGATTGCATCAATCATCTCCCTAGTATCCATGATTGACTCTGGTAACTCAGACCTATATTATGGCATGACCTGTAGCTTTTCCAATAGGACCTCCCTACCTGACCATATAGTGAAAAGTGGCTCTAATGTATCCAAAGCATCAATGATATCCTTCTCCAACTTTTGCAATGTGTTGTGTGAAACTTTTTCAATATGTTGTGTGAATTATGCACAACATCTTGATGTTTGACTTAATTTCCTACATCCTATGATGAAATATATTCATTAATCTATAAGTTCAACTTCATTCTTCTTATCATCTAATGCCCTTTTCTCACCTGGATCATCTATCTACATTGGTTTTACATTGGAGGGGACCTCCATAACAACTCCTAGATCAATTTGTGCATCCACTGATGCATCTTTCATCTCCTTGTGCTCTATTTATTTTCTCAACTCTCTAATCTTCTCCTTGGTTGCATCTAATTTCTTTTGACTATGATCACACTTTACTATTACATCCTCATACTTTTTGGCTACAATAGTCAATTGATGATAGGTCTCTATGTACCTCTTTGAAATTTTATCTATTTTAACCAAATTCAAAAAGGATAGTTGGATGGTTGAGTAAACCTTACTGTCACTTGTATTCTCCAAGTTCCATATAATTCTATCAACCCTCCTATCCTGATGGATTTTGGAAACATGAGGCTTTTGGATAGAGGGTGTCAATTTCCTCTTTATTCTATTGACTCCTTTTAAAATCTTTCTAATGCTTTTATTCAACAATTTCAAAACAATATTTGTCCTAAGATTTTTTAACTGATTTAATGTATTGTAAACAAGAAATTAAAGAAAAGGTGACTCATTTCATTGGAAGATTTAAGCATTTGCATGCTCAAATTTATTATCTTGTTTCTGATATTGGCATAAAAAAAATTATCATTTCTAATTTACAAAAAGACATTAGAGACAAGAGTCTTCTTTCTAAATTTTCCTCTTTCATTCAATTATGTGCAATGCTTAATAATTATCAACTTCAAGTGACTCAGTTTGAGAGAACCACTCCAGTGGCTCCACTTGATAAGAGTGATTCCACAACCCACAACATTATAAAGTTTCAAAATCCAAATAACTTTATTAAGATCAATAATTCATCCAATAATGTTGATGAGAAAGTGGAAAAAACATCCAAAGGTGTGGCTCCTTTATCATTTATTTTCATACCTTCTCATAATTTTACTTAGCTTTAAGAATCTCTGCATAATGTGATGTTTAAGTTCATTAATAATAAAGTGTTAAATCTTCCTCTTTTTAAACTGATTGCCACATTAACACTTTTTCCAAATCCTTTGATCACAAATATTTTTAAAATTATCATCATCATCTCGATCATGATAATGAAAGGTCTTTCCATTTTAAATATTTTATTCCATACCTCATTGATTCTAATGCATTATCTATTCAGGGTGTTAATGATTAAGGAAAAAAATTCTGTAGAACCTCTGAAATAGAACTTGTAAATCTATACCAACCCTTTTCCATCTCATTCAACCAATTATGTTGAGTCTACCCAATATTTTTATTCTTCTTTCAGCAATGTTGTTGAATATGATGATAATTTTAATGAATCCAATAACACTATTAATATCATTGATTAAGAAAACAAAAATCTAAACCTAAACCTAAGCTTAAGATTACCTTTGACCATAGCGAGATAATTAAATAACTTGATGGTCCTCTATACATTGTTGTAAAGGATAATATTCTTCTTTGTCATGGTTTCCTTATCGATCCTACTTGCATGGTGAATTTGATCACTAAAGAGAATATTTTTAATAGAATCTTACAGTGTGGTTTCTATGATAAATCTGATGTTATGATCTAAAATTGAAATGATTTTCATTTTCCTATCCATTGATCTATTTTGTTTCCTATTGAAGTTGATGGTGAAACTTTAGATGTTACCTCTTTTGACATCTTTATTTCCAATTAGTTTCAATTCAAACTTGGTCTTCCTTGGCTTACCTCCATGAAATCCATAGCCTCTCTTATGCATAAGTTTTCTAAATTTTGTCACAATGGAGAAATCATGAATGTTAATCATAGTCTCCATCAACATTTTATACCTCAAGAGTCTATAGATCTTGATTTGTTGTGGCCTTTTATACCTCATCCTACTCAACCCCATAGAGGACATATCATTGGATTATATTAAAATTACTAAACTAGATATATTTATGATCTTAACAAACCAAATAATATTCCATCTCCTTTCCCTAGACCTAGAATTCTTCTTAAACCTCCTACACCTTTTTTATATGCTTCACTTCCACCTCCTATATCCTATAAAATTTCTAATAATCCTAGTTCTAAACCTAGTGTAGTTCCTTTTTTTACTTCTCATAAGGAAGAAAGGGACCTAATGTTGATTGATCTTGAACCGAGCCAAATTTCTAGTTAAACCAAGTGTAATTATTGTGCTAGTTACCATTGTCATAAAAATCATATTAGAGCCCATCAACATTCTTACAAAAACCCTCCTTCATCTAAAACATGTACTAATAATTTGATTTCCTTTGACCAACCTATACTTGGACTAAAGGAGGAAGTTAACTTGAAAAATATGAAACTTATCAAACATAATACTTCTATTTGTATATTGGTTTTTTATTAAAATTATTTTGGATGAAGAAGATACTCTCGATAATGATTATTTTGATGAAACTAAAATGATATTCATGCTACTAAGTTTTATGGCATGTATGAGCTTATTTATATTAATTTCATTATTTAATAACTATAGTTTCACAAAACATATTTTCTTAGTCCTAGTGACGAACAAAGTGACTCATCTTCACATCATGGTCCTTGTTTGGAATTGTGTATTGTTCCATCTTCTATGCTTGATGTTTCTCCTCTTACATATTTCCCACCTTTACTAAACACTACATGTTGGAATATGGGTGGTAGGTGATACGCTTAACTAGCTCCTCTTGTGTGTTGAATTCTATGTGTTTTCTTGATGTAACATGCTTCCCCCATGAGATGTTCCTTGATATATTTTTTGTTTACATTTTCTTAAATGAACCTTGCTATTTTTTTGGCACAAGGTGATGAAGGAATCAACATGTCATGATATTCCTCTTTTTGTATCTCACTTCTTCTATATTTTTTTACATGTTATGTCATGCATGTGCCACTATTTGTAAATATGTTTTTGTGTTGCCTAATTGGGGATGATGTAAAATGGTAGGTAGCTATTCTTTTTGGTCTCTATGATACCAGCCAAAAAATACTCTTCTTCATAAGTCTTATGTGATGTTCATCCAATGTGTCTATTTTTATACTACCTATTTAGGGGTGAAATTGATGCAGGAGCCTCTTAAGTTGTGGGAAATCTTGTATCACCAAAAATATGTTAGAATTGTTAGATGTGCTTGATAGATTCTTTTGGGGTCTCGGTGATGCATTCTTGTCTCCACCAATAGGGATCGGTTTCTTCTCAATTCCTTTGTTCACCAAGTTGGCTTGGTTATTCACTGAGTTGGTTCGGTCGTTCAACATGTTCATTTTTTGTTGCTCGATAATCTTGCTCACCAAGTGGTTTATTTTTGGATTTATGTTGAGCCTGACCTATGCATTGGATTTTGCTCATAGATTTAATGATGGAATCGATCATTGGGAAGCATATGGAGCTAAATCTAGTCATCCCTTTCTCCAATGTTGGATCTATTGAGTCAACCTATTCAGTAGCCTCTTGTATAAATAGGAAGTATATTATAGATTTGTTTGGTAGTTTTGGTATAGATAGATTATGAAGGTTGGTAGTTCTCTTGCATGTTTGAGGACTCTTTGTAATTGAATTCTGATATTGTTGGTCTTAATCAGAAAGGCCTTACAACCCGTCATGTATGAAGTTTCTATGATGACTAATATATGAATTTGGTTCATTTTCTCTCTCTCTCACACACACACTCTCTCTCCTTTTTTTGTATATTTTTTTGTGTGTTCATTTGCAAGGTAGGTCAGTTGTTGGGTGTGCCTTATGTCCCATTCTACATCCCTTCTTGTGTTAGGTGGTATCAGAGTGAGGTTATATTTAGAGGTTCTTTCTTGTAAGATCTAGTTGGTGATATTATTGTGGGGTGGAAAATTGTGATCTAACTTGCAATTGCATAGGGTTTTCAAGATGGTTTGTGGGAGGAAAGATGCAGCTCTAGAAATATCTAATAGACTAAGACAAATTTACGCTAGGTTAGAAGCTATAGAGACAACCCAGTGTCGAAGGAAGGCATATTGAGGATGTTAGTGATGAAGAAGTCAAAGATGAACAAGGTGAAGCAGAACCTACACCAGTGATGGATCAAGGTGAAGAAATAATTTTGAAGGCTTTAACAAATTTGAAATCTACACCACACTTCAATCCTCCTTACTAAAGTGGAAGGATGGATTCAAATGAATTTATGGATTCGATAATTGAGATGGATATGTATTTTGAATATGGAGATGTTTCAGAAGAAAAGAAGGTGAAAATTGTAAGTAAAAATTTGAAAAGTCATGCATCCTTATGTTGGGAGAATCTAAAATTGGATAGAAAGAGGAAAGGAAAAGACAAAATCAAGGTATGTAATAAGATGGTGAATAAATTGAAAGGCCATTTTCTATGTCATGATTATCAGATTAACCTAGTTAGGAGAATGCAAAGTTTGAGGAAAAAAGATAGCTCAATAAAAGATTATAATGAGGAATTCTATAGATTAGACATCAGATATGGACATATTGAGGATGAGGTAGAAAAATTTACTAGATACTTGAATGAGTTAAGAGTTTTTATTCTAGAGGAAATCAGTTTGGTTAAGTTGGAGAGTATTGAAGAGGCTTATCAGTTTTCCCTAAAAGCTGAGAAGAAATTGAACAAAAGACATGAGAAAAGACAAAGAGGAGGAGGTGGTAGATTCTCTAGAGGAAGAGGTAGATCTTACGTTAAAAAAAATAGATCTTATCAAGTGAAAATAGATCAAGATAAAGGAAAGATCAAGTGGAAAGGTGAAATTTCTTCTAGAGGAAGAGGCAGTAACTACCGAGGTGGCTATAGTAGAGGTGTATTCCAAGGAAATTGTTAAAATTGTGGAGGAGAAGGACATAGGTCTTTTGAGTTTACACGTGCAAGAAAGAAGGTTGGTAGCAACAGAAATGCCTTGGTACAAGAGGACTCACTGAATGAACTAGAAAAGGAAAATAACCTAATAGTCAAAAGATCATTATGGAGTGAAAGTAATAAGGAAGATCTGGTAAGGAAAAGTTTGTTCAAGACTAGATGTAGAGTTGTTGATAGAGTTTGGAAGGTAATCATTGACAGTGGAAGCTTGGAGAATCTGGAATCTGAGGAAATTATTGCAAATTTGCAATTGGAAATATTGAAACACTCTAAACCCTATCAAATTTCATGGATCAAGGATGAGAATAAACTATTGGTAAGTGAACAAAATTATGTGAATTTGAAAATTGGCAAGTACTATGATAAGGTGTTGTGTGACATTATGCCTATGGACTATTTTCATATTTGGTTGGGTAGACCTTGGAAATATGATAAACATGCTAGATATGATGGGAGATTGCACAAATATACTATCTGGGCTAATGGGAGAAGACAAAACTTGACACCTTTGATTAAAGAATCAGTTGGTAATGTTTTACATATGTGAAAGCTTATTTCATGGAAGGAAGAAATTTTGTTAAGGATTTGAAGAGGAATGATGTATGTTTTGTTTTCTTTCCAAACAAACCAAGTGAGAAAATAGTGTATAGTTTCCCTGAAGAGGTTGACAAAATACTCACCGAATACAAAGAGATCACTTCTAATAATGTACCTAATCATTTACCACCAAAGAGAAGAATTGATCAATGTATGGATCTGATTCCTGGAGCTATTTTCCAAATAAAACACCACATCAGTTTACACCTACCAAGAATCAGGAACTTAATTGATAAATCTAGGGGTTGTTACAGAGAGCTTTGATTCAAGAAAGTTTGAGTCCATGTGTAGTACTAGTTGTATTAGCTCCTAAAAATAATGTAGTGTGGCGGATGTGTACTGATTCTAGAGAAATCAACAAGATAACAGTGAAATATTGGTTTCCTATATCGAGAATGGATGACATAATGGATAGTTTAAGTGGAACAAAGTATTTTTATAAAATTGATTTGATGAGTGGATATCATTAGATTAGAATCAAAGAAGGTGATGAATGGAAGACTTATTTCAATACAAGAGAAGGTTTGTATGAGTGGTTAGTTATGCCTTTTGGTTTAACTAATGCACCAGGTACTTTTATGATATTGATGAATGAGGTTTTGAAGAAATTCTTGGGTAAATTTGTGATTGCATACCTAGATGAAATTTTTATATTTGGTAAGACCAGAGAAGAACATTTGTTTCATATTAAATAGGTATTGAAGAGATTGAAAGAAGAATGTTTTTGGTTAATTTGAAAAAGTATTTCTTCATGAAAGAGGAGACTGTATATTTCAGATTTACGATTTCAGTTGGTGGTTAGAAGATGGATCCTGAGAAATTTGAAGCTATTTTGAATTGGCCTACACCTGAAAATGCTAGTGAGGTAAGATAATTTCATGGTTTAGCATGTTTTTACCAAAAATTCATTAGAAATTTTAGTGCAATTTGTAATGTTGTGATTAAGACTATGAGAGGGGATAAAAGAGAATTCAAGTGGACATATGGTGATAATAAAAGTTTTGAGACTTTGAAATAAGAAGTTGTTGAATTTCCTATATTAGCTTTACCGAGTTTCTATAAGGTATTTCAAGTTGAATGTGATGCAAGTGGTAGTGCAATAGGATTTGTTTTGAGTCAAGAAGGTAAATTTCTTGCTTTCTATAGTGTGAAATTGAATGATGCTAAAATGAAATATTTTGTTTATGATCAAGATTTATATGATCTTAATCAAGCCCCAAAGAAATGGAGACATTATTTGATACTGAGTGAGTTTGTGTTGTTTACTATTCATAAGGCTTTACAATATTTGGGTAGTTAGAATAATTTGAATCAGAGACATGTGAAATGGGTTGAGTATTTGTAGACTTATACATTTGTGATAAAACATAAGAGTGGAGTCACTAACTACGTTTCTAATTCATTGAGTAAAGATTTTTGATGACAAAAATGTGAATTGAAGTTCTTGGTTTTGATGACATGAAATATTTGTATGAAACTGACCCTCATTTTTTTGATTCATGGAGAAAGTGTAGAGCACCTATTCAAGATCAACTGAGTACTAAATGGAAGAATATTTAATTCAAAAAGATATGTTGTTCAAAGGTATTCAGTTGTGTATATAGAGATGATCAATGATAATTAATTTTATAAAGGAGAAACATAGTAGTGGTTTGGATGGACATTTTGGCTTTGATAAAACATTAAATTTTCCTAAGGAGAGATACTTTTGGCCATGGTTGTATAAGGATGTTCTAAAATTTGTGAGAATTTGTGGAGTATGTTAAGTTGCAAAGGGATTAAGTCAAAATACTCGATTGTATACATTTCTATTGTTTTGAAACCTTGGAGTGATAGATCAGTATAGATTTTTTTCTTGGCTTATTGAGGACAACAAGAGGTAATGATTCTATATTTGTTATCCTAGATAGATTTTATAGGATGGCACATTTCATACCATGTAGGAAAACATTAGATGCAATGCATATAGAAAATATTTTCTTTAAGGAGATTGTCAGATTGCATAGATTACTGAAGATTATCATCTCTAATCGATAAAGTAAATTTGTTGATTACTTTTGGAAGACCCTATAGAAAATGTTAGGTACCGATTTGAGGTATATTTATACATTTCATCCATATAACAATGGATAGATAGAGGTTGTGAATGGAAGTTTGGGTAATCTATTGAGATGTTTAGTTGGAGATAACCCAAGTAATTGGGATTCTATGTTGTCAAAAGAAAAGTTTGCATACAATAATTTAGTGACTAGGAGTATTGGAAAAACACCTTTTGAGATTGTTAATTGCACACAATCAAGAGGTATATCAGCTTTGAAGAACATTTTTGGTGAAGAAAAGAGAAGTTTTGAAGGAGAATAAATTGCTGAGTTCATGGAGACATTGCACAAGGAAGTGAAATATAAGTTGGAAGATAGTAATAAAAAATGAAAGGACAAAGTAAATAGATCAAGAAGACATAAAAATTTTGCAGTTGGGGATGAAGTAATGTTCACTTGAAGAAAAGAAGATTTCCTATTGGAACCTATGAAATATTGAAGATGAATAAATTTGGTCCCTGTAAGATATTGAGAAATTTTGATAGTGGAAATGCTTATGAGATTGAGTTACCTGATGACATTGGTATATCATCTATATTCAACATTGTAGATTTACATGAGTATCATGAATATTATGAAGAAATGACAATACTAAGTGATTATCCTAAGAAGAAGATAGAAGAAGTTGAGAAAATTTTGGAACAAAGAGATGGCAGAAGCAGAAGAGGAAAAGAATACATAGAATATATAGTAAAATAGAAGAAAAAAACAATTGAATATAGTTCTTGGATTTGAAAATATGGGTTGGATTGAGCTAGGGTTTTACCTACTACATGATTCAAAGAATCATCTTGAAACAACCTGAGGTGTCTGATGTAGGAGCATCTTGGGTTCTAGGAAATCCTATATCACCAAAAATATGATAGAATTGTTAGATGTGCTCAATATTTTCTTTCAGGCTCTCGGTGATGCATTACTATTTCCAGTGACCGGGCTCAGTTACTACTCACTTTGTTTGTTCACTAAGTTGTCTCGGTTATTCACTAAATTGGTTCAATCATTCACCAAGTTGGTTTTCTGTTGCTTGGTAATCTTGCTCATCGAGTCATTTATTTTTCAATTTTTGTTGAGGTGGACTTGTGCATTAGATTTTGAGCATAGAGTTAATGATGGCATCAATCATTGGGAAGTGTGTGGACCTAAATGTGGTCATCTCTTTCTCCAATGTTGTATCTAATGAGCTGACCTATTTGGTAGCCTCTTGCATAAATAGGATAGATTGGTTTAGATTCGACAGGCAGCTTTGGTAAAGATAGAATATAAAGGTTGGTAGTTTTCTCACATGTTGGAGGACTATTTTTAATTGAATTCTAATATTGTTGGCCATAATTGAGAAGGCCTTATAGCTTGATATGTATGAACTTTATGTGATGACTAATATATGAATTCTCTACATTCTCTCTTTCCTTGTTTTGTGTATTTTTTTCGCATATTGATCTGCATGGTAGGTTGCTGGTTGGGTATGCCTTAGGCCCCATTCTCCATCCCTCCTTGCAACAACAATGGATACCAATGAATATAACAATATAAACAATGTGAGATGAGTTAATTAATTAAGTAGTCCAACACTAACACTCAAAATACAAGAGAAAGAGGGGCTTCCAAACATAACTCTCAATATAACCCAAGTTAGATTAGAAAAACCCAAGAAGATGAAGGAAGTACACAAGAAAGTAATTTTTTTTATGAAATATAGTATTTGATTAAATATGTGTAAATGTAAATTTGAAATTGAACCAATTCATTTAAAGAGAAAAGTAAGATAGATCTAGATGCTAAGTGTATGCAATCAATCCAAGTAAGATATGAAAAAAGGTCTAGACTAAGAAATGAAATGAATGATAGAGTGCTCACCTTGAAATTTGTAGAGGAATATGCATTTTTCTTTGAAAAATATAGATCTGAACGTATGACAAAAATTATGACTAGGGATTTGCAATCACAATAGAAAACCCAAAAAAAAAAATTTCTCAGACCTCCAGGAATAGGCTGACCTGGTGTACCATGTTCTACACACTTTTCCATGAAGTCACTATGTTCCTAGTACACTATTAAAAATTCAACCTAACTTCTTCGAAAGTGTCTCAAAAAATAGTTTATAGATCTGTGGTTGTAATTTTGATATCCTACTGTTGCACATAGGAAATCTTGTTTTGGGATTTGGGTGGATGAGGGCTTTCCTTGGTCAAGCCATAGATTGAAGAATCAACATTGAAATTGAAAAGTAAATATATAAAGGAAACAAAGACAAATGTAAGTATTCACCATGTCTATAGAAACCCTTCTTAATAAGGATTTTATAATGCTTGTATATTGTAGATGTTGAATTCACAATGAAAGATGTAGGAAATCTTGAAAAATTCAATGGATCTATCAAAACCACATCATGGAGCCATGGATGTAAACCTGTATCAATAAAGTAGATGATGAATTCCTGAATGTAAATCTCCTCCCTTGAAGGGCAACAAAATACTAGATCTTGAAGAGGAAATGCTCATAAAGGATCCTTAAATCTTGAATACTTGAATCATTGAACTTGGTCGTGTGATTGATGGATCTCTAATGGAAATTATGGATGTTAATGGATGTTAATGCATGTTTTGTATGCCAAAATGAGCTCCCTAGGCTTCCTTTTCTGCTAGATTTTGTAGATCTCTATAGTTTTGTTGACTATTAGTGAGCCACACTTAGTCATTTATCTAGGCAATGATGGCCGGTCATCACTGCAACCAAGTCATTATGTAAAGATTGAGTTATGTAATGTTTACTTACCGAGCAGTAGTACTGCCAAGTAAACTTATGGTCACTATGTATTTTTGTAGTATACTGAGTCTAGTTTTGTCGAGTCATATATGCAATGATTACCGAGCACTAGAGATATCAACATATGCCGAGTACAGTGGATGCCGAGTATTAGGAATTGCATTTGCCAAGTTAGCCAGGAATGACATAAGAGTTTTTTTGGCATGGTGATTGAGGTAAACCATTTTGGCTGACATTCATGTTTTTTATTTTGCTTGTTGAGATAATTACAAAGGTAATTATACATCTACTTAGAAATCATTGATCCCTATGCAATACCTAGAGCTAATAAAAAATTAGTAAGGCTTAAGTAGTAAAAGGAATTAATCTGAACTGTAGATCTTGAATCATGAAGATGTTTTGTTGATTATATAAGAATAAGATCTTAACCCTAAATAGAAGTAGCGAAGGATAGAGAATGTGAAGGGAATAAGAAGAAATGCATATTTAGTGAAGTAAAGTATTCAGGCAAAGTTCAGTGACTGAGCTAAGCAGTGAAAGGACATAATAGAGATAAATCTAATAAGAGAGATCAACACAATACAATAAAGAGAAGATTCATAATCTGCATACAGTACAAACTGAAAGATTAGGTACTGAGACATTCTAACTAGTGTATTAGGGTAAATCTCTTAACCGAGTAGTCCTAGCAGACTTTTTGTAATCTCTTAACTAAGTGCTTACTTTTTTGTAAGTTTCAAATCCTTTAGCAAGGTAGACTGTATAAGTCTTTTAGCTCTTAAGAGGGCAGACCCCTCATAGGGTAGATCAAGTTTTGATCAAATTTTGTAAGCCCTAATAGGAAAATTTATTACTGTAGTAGTGAAGATTTGTGGTTGTCATCCCCACCATAGTTTTACCTTTCAAGGGTTTCTTGGTAATCAAAATCATTGTGTTATGAGTGCTTTCATGGATGATGTTTAGTATATTAGTTATTTGGTTATGATCAAGTATTGTTGATTCTATGCACAAGTTTTATTCATATGAAAATAGTTTAGTAGGTGATATCTGATTCACCCCCCCTCTCAGTATCACATTTCCCAATTATATTTCCAATAATTGGTATCAGAGCTCTAAGGTTTCTCATAGAAAGTATAACCACTTGAAGAAATTTTTTTTGAGATGGAAGTCTATAAGTTGGGAAAGGTCATAGAGAATCAAAAAATTGATGTACAACTAGCATTACAACAACTGGAAGCAGCCAGAAGTGAACTGAAGAAATCCTTGAGCAAAAGAAGAGAAATTGCTATTCAGCAAAATGAATCATAGTATTAAGAAGAAGATACCACTGGATTATTTGACAATGAAAACTCTACAAAAACTAACAAAGTCATAAAAGAGCTATTGGAGAAGAATACCATACTAAATGATGACATCAAGAATCTAAAGAGAGAACATGAAATTCAATCTGTCAGACTTTGTGAAGTAGTTGAAAAGAAAAAGTAAGTCGAAGATGATAGGACAATGGTTGAAGAAGATAAAAGACAAATTGCAACAAGATTAGATGAAAGGACAAGTGACATGCAAAGGTTGACTAATAATCAACTAGAAATGGTAAATCAACTACTGCTAGTTAATCAAGAGTTGGATAGGAAAGATATGGAAATCAACCAACTGAGGTCTGAGAATGATCAATTGAGGAATGAACTAAGATCTGAAAAGGAAATCAATGAAAGGATGAACAAACCTAATGAAGCTACAAAATATTTTGAAGAATTGTTAAGGTCACCTAGAAGATCTGATGATAGATCTAGACTTGGACTCAATAAACATGCTTCATCTGATGAAGAAGGAGAATCATCAAAGAATGGAGAACAGAAGAATGCTAAACCCAGGAACAACAAGCCCACATACCATCACTGTGGAAAGACAGGACATATAGCCAAAATAGGTAGAAGAAAACATGGTAAGCTTGATTCTAAACCTAAGTTCAATGGACATTGCTTTAACTATAAGAAACATGGACATCAGGCACATGAATGTAGGTCTAAGATCAGTAATCCACCTACCTCACCTAAGTTTCAAGGAAATTGTTTCAACTATCAGAAGTATGGGCATAGAGAATTTGAATACAGATCTAAACCAAGATGGTCATAAAATGATCAAACTAAGTCTCCTGTGAAGAACTACTCATACAATTGGAATTATAAAACTTGGTACAATTGTCATTACTGTGGAAAATATTGACACATTAGAGAAAATTGTATGAAGAATCATTTTAGAGGAAGATCTAAAAGATGGATGAATGGAAGCATGGTATGTTACAAATGTAATAAGATAGGTCACCTTAAGAAAGATTCTAGATCACCTATGCCAAGCAATGATCAGAATCAGAATGAAGATATCTGTGAAAAATTTAAAAATCAGATGGACGAGACATGGAAAAAGAAGGAAGAAGGAAGCACTAGTGAAGCTAGCACATTTGAGGTCACCCAATCTGATGGATTAGGTGATCACACTTCTTCTAACTAAGCATAGAAGGTATGTTTGGAACTTAATAATAAAAAGCTTTATTTTACATCAGTTCCTAACATAAAGATTGAGTAGAAGTCTAATCTGCATAGATAAAGATGAATTAGGACATATGTGAGTGAAATAGAAAATTTCATTTTTGATGTTGAGTGTTAGTGTCTTGACCAAGTTATCAATGTATACCAAGCACCTATTGTGACCGAGATGCTATAGATACCAAGCTCTGTTGTAACAATTATATTGACTAAGCTTGTGTTAGCCAAGGTTAGCATGAGTTTGCCGAGACAGTTGTATTCCACTTAGAGATTTTGTATGGAGCATTTATGAGGCCCTAATTTTACCTTTTGGAATCTATAAAGCAGAAATTTTCCACTCATTTCATTTCGCCTAGCGAATTGAGATTTCTTTGAAAGATTTAGAGTGCGAGCAACTAGTTTGTCAATGATGATTCTGAATCTCTATAGTGTGTCATTGGCAAAAATTATCTACAGTATACTTACGAGAAAAAGGTACATTACCGAGCAAACATTTCTTTTCAAAATTTTAAATTAAAATGGCATCATCATCTACTACAGTGAAGAAACAAGGGATGGAATTTTTCAATGCACAATTGGTAAGAAATGAAGTTTGCAAGCCATAGACTTTTAAGGTAATTTTAGAAACCGTGATTAAAGGAGATTTGTTCGGAGACCTATCTTCAATTCTAAAAAATGTGTTGATGATGAATGATATTAGGTCATGTTATATGTGCAAAATTGGGGAAATCAAAGATTATGAGATCAGGGAGGCATATGATAAGTTACGTGTTAATGGAGTGTTGAAGCCGAAGTATAAATTGATTACCGAGCAAGGGTTAGTGCATACCCTAGATTTCTCATAGAATTTTAAAATTTAATGGATAAAAATAGTATTGAGTCGAGTACATGACATGAAACTTTGGCTGGAAGATGGATCCATGAAGATTACGAAAGAAATGATCCAACGAGTCACTGGATACCCTACGATTCAAGGAAAAAGGACAATGAAGTGTTCAAGAAAAGAAGAAATTTAGACAAACACACAAGCGGTATGGAAAAAATGTGGAATGCCGATCTCCACCATTACATATCCATAAATTGACTTTGTTGTTAGGGTTATCTTGCACAAGTTCTACTAATCCAGTTAGTTGGATAGTGTCCCCTATATGGCAGTGGACCAGGCATGGAAAATCATTAAGAAAGGACACACGTATGATCTTGTCAAGCTCCAGCTAAGTCAGCTTGCTGAGAACCTCAACTCAATCTAGACTACAAAGAATTCAATGTGTAAGTTTGGCTCTTTGCTAATCTGTCTATTCTTTTATGTAAAGAAGAGTTTTCCTAGTCATGGAGGTGTGATATGGGACAAGAAGAAACCCATTACTGTGCAAATCAGTGAGTTCATAGGTTAGATAGGAGATATTTTCAATGCTGTGATGGATAACTATTTTGTTGAATTCAAGAAGAAAATGAGGAAGAGGAGTAGAATCCTTGTGTCATTAGTTGAAAAGTATAGTAATGATATATGCATTATAGCTGACACAGACTTCCCTTATGCAAAAGTAGTTCTTCCTAGGGTTTCATTGCTCATGCCACTACCCTATGAAGTCAATATAGATGAAGCTACTACTACTATAACAACTCTCTTAGCTAAAGAAATTGATAGTAAGGCACCCTACTTTGGTACATATGAAGAAGCCAAATCCAAAATCTCTATCAGTTTAACAACTACAACTTTAGAGAGGAAAAGAAAGAAGATAGTAAAGAATTTGGAGAAATATGTGGAAGAATCGTAAAAGGATGCCCCACTAGAATTAACCCAAGGTTTGAGAGAAGATGAACCAAGTGAATCTAGTGATAGTGAGGAAGAAGAAGAAAACAGTCAAGTAGAAAAGAAGAAAGGAAAGAGACCAGTAATTGTTGAGCCCCCAACCAAGAAAAGAATACTGAGGCCTAGAACAAGGGGAGCCACTACTGAGATTCCTAAGAAATCCCCTACATCTAGTAAATGAAAACCTGCACAACCTAAGGTAGTGCCGAGTAAGGCAAATAAAAGGCCTAGAAGGAAACTTGTTTTAGAACAAGAAGATGATGAAGAAACTAAAAGTGATGAAGAGGTGAAGAAGAAGATTGCTTTGCAGGATCTTAAAACTACTATGTATGAAATATGCCACAAGATCACAAACTCTACAGGAGTGGATGACTTGAAAAAATTAAATTTTGGAAGTCTAAGTATAGGAGAGAGAAAAAGTTGAAGATGATATTCGTGAAGTGCTTTGCACTTTCAACATGTTACCTATTCAGTTGGAGAACTGAATCCCTAAGGAGCTAAGCAATAGCGTTGCAAAAAAATGGGAATATGCTCTTAATATAGAAAAACAAATAAGGGAGAGCACCTTAGTAGAAGTGGAATCAAGTCTCACCCCTACCAACATTAGAAAAATCATGGAGAAACATTGATAAAAATTTGATCCTAAGCTCAAAGCTTATCTAATCCTTCAAAACAAGGTTGAGGATGTTGTACAGGAAAGTGTCAAGATTTTGAAGATAGTGTTTGGTTTTCTGATTGACAAAGATGGAGACAAAGGTGCTAGTAAATCTAAGGATGTTGAGCCTGCAACAAAACTAAATGAAATGGATTCACCCATTTCATAAATAGAAGCTCCTAAGGTAGAAGAAATATAGAAGGAACCAGAAGTACACATTTTTGATATCATAGAGAATGCCCCAGTTAAGAATCAGGTATTAACTAAGGAAGATATACATGCCGAGAAAGCAAAAGACACATCTTTTCCAGGTAGTAATACTATACTTTTTCAAGTCAAAGCTTATTCGACAATTGATGGGACATCAACTGGTAACACTACCCCTACCAAACTTGTAGTTGTTATAGTTGACATGTTAGCCAGTACCAGTACTACCAAGGAACCAGATAAGCTAGCACAAGCAACTCAACCCACATCTACCAAGAAGATACACCAAGAAAAAGAAGAGAAGTCAAAAGAAAAAGCCACTAGTCCTCATGTGGAGGATGAGGGTGCAGGGGGAAAAGAAGTAAAAGACAAAGCTATTGAGGTATAGGAGCCTACAGAACAAGAAGCAATACAAGCTCTTGTACAAATGTTGAGTGGGAGCACACCGAAGAAGGTACTCAAGAAGAAAATAGAATTCTTTTCACCAAAGGTAACCATTGATGAAGTTATTGGTATTCCTAAATTGGATTTTGATAACTTATCTTATGAGAAAATGCAAATATTGAAAGATTTATTGACAAGGAAAAGTAGACAAGAAGTGAGAAGAGAACATCAGCAAAAATAGGTTCTATATGAAATTAAAGACATATTTAATGATGTTTATGAGTTGTCATATGTAAAAAGTTCTGCTCCCATATTGGAACAACTTGTACATATTGTTCAGAAGGTAAATAATGAAGCATGTAGCGCCATTAATAAATTGTTTGAGTGGTCGGAAAAAAAGTTTCAAACCAAAATGCTAGAGAAAGTATCTATCGAGATCATAGTTAAACAGGTCGTACTTTCCACTTTGGTAACAGAGACTGAAGAAGTAATTGTAAATGCAAACTCTTTGGTCACCAAACTTTGTAATGATGAATAGTTCACTAAGGATAACCAATGATTGATCGATCAATTGCAATAAGAACTCAAATCCACTAGTTAGTCCTTAAGCGTGGATACAGAAAATAGTTCCAAACATTATGCCAAGATCATGCATACACAAGGAAAGATAGCCAAACTAATGGCTATTGATGGAAAGATTAGATCTCAGCTACTTTCTATGCAAACAATTTTAACACCTCACTTGGAGGTAATATAGAGAAAGTTGGTCAAGGCTAAGGACTTAACCCATAAGGATCCAAATCTATCTACTATCGAGAGCCTAATCAATGTAGCTATCAAGCTAGAAGTGTAGTTTGAAGTTTTAACTACTGCTACTGGAGGATGGGAAACTGCACTACACATGGTTATGATGCTGCACAAACCATTTTTGGAGAAATATTTTGAGATCCCCACTCTAGAAGACATTCATTGTGCAAAATTATGGGGGAAGCAAAATGACATGACATGACATGATAAAGGGAGGTAACCAAATTTTGAAAATTTTGACTCTATATATATCTCAGGGGGAGTATTTTACTTATAGTACATATTTTTTTTAAATACAGATGTAATGTCATGAAAAAGTGTTTTTGCCACTAATGTCAAATGGGGAGATTGTAGATCTCTATAGTTTTGTTGACTATTAGTGACCCACACTTAGTCATTTATCTAGGCAATGATGGTCGGTCATCACTGCGACCGAGTCATTATGTAAAGGCCGATTTATGTAATGTTTACTTACTGAGGAGTAGTACTACCAAGTAAACTTATGGTCACTATGTATTTTTATAGTATACTGAGTCTAGTTTTGCTGAGTCATATACGTAATGATTACCGAGTGCCAGAGATATCAACATATGCCAAGTACAATGGATGCCAAGTATCAGGAACTACATTTGTCGAGTTATTTAGGAATGACATAAGTGTTTGTTTTGGTACAGTGATTGAGGTAATCCATTTTGGTCGACATTCATGTTTTGTATTTTGTTTTTTGAGATAATTATGAAGGTAATTACGCATCTACTTAGCATTCATTGATCCCTATGCAATACCTAGAGCCAATAAAAAATTAGTAAGGCTTAAGCGGCAAAAGGAATTAATCTGAACTATAGATCTTGAATCATTAAGATGTTTTGTTGATTATAAAAGAATAAGATCTTAACCCTAAATAGAAGTAGCGAGGGATATCAAATGTGAAGGGAACAATACCTAGAGCCAATAAAAAATTAGTAAGGCTTAAGCGGCAAAAGGAATTAATCTAAACTGTAGATCTTGAATCATTAAGATGTTTTGTTGGTTATATAAGAATAAGATCTTAACCCTAAATAGAAGTAGCGAGGGATATCATATGTGAAGGGAATAAGCATAAAGGCATATTTAGTGAAGTAAAGTATTCAAATAGAGTTCAATTACTGAGCTAAGTAGTGAAAGGATAGAATAGAGATAAATATGATAAGAGAGATCAAGACAATATAGTAAAGAGAAGATATGTAATCTGCATACAGTGCAAACTGAAAGATCAAGTACTGAGACATTCTAAATAGTCTATCAGGGTAAATCTCTTAACTGAGTAGTCCTAATAAACTTTTTGTAATCTCTTAACTGAGTGCTTAGTTTGTTGTAAGTTTCAAATCCTTTAGCAAGGTAGACTATATAAGTCTTTTATCTCTTAATAGGGTAGACCCCTCACAGTGTAGATCAAGTTTTGATCAAATTTTGTAAGTCCTAACAGGAAAATTTATTACTGCAGTAGTTAAGATTTGTGGGTGTCATCCCCACCCCATTTTTACCTTTCAAGGGTTTCTATGTAATCAAAATCATTGTCTTATGATTTCTTTCATGGATGATGTTTAGTATATTAGTTATTTGGTTATGATCAAGTATTTTTGATGCTATCTAAAAGTTTTATTCATATGAAAATAGTTTATTAGGTGATATTTGATTCACTCCCCTCTCAGTATCACATTTCCCAATTATATTTCCAACAGTTTTTGGGTGGGAGAACTGTTATCATAACTGATAATAATGTTGATGATTGATTATCTCATGGAGCTGATGATGAATACCAGCCAAGATCTGAGGTATACATGATGATAGTAGATATATTAGATCAGTTATATTCTGGTCATTGATTTCAAGAAATTAATTTTTGATTTATAATATGTTGCATGGAAAATTTATTAACTATGGATGAAAATGATATTTAATAATTATCTATGATGAGTTTGATGAGCATGATGATGAGGAAACTTAGTTACAAAACATCTATGATTATGAAAATTCAAGATGAAGATATATAGCTATATCTAAGAGACAAAAAGAAGTGGAACAAGTTACAAGAAAATTTCAAGTTTCTAGGTGAAAAGGAAATGTGTTACTGAGATCCAATTATGAGGTATAATGAATTGAATGGTCAAGATTGATTAAAGGAAAATATAATAAATGACAGTAAGAGGAAAAAATTGTCTATATAAAGGATGATCTTATATGGACAATTGGATATCAAACTGATTAGTTGAAGGGTTACTGACTATTACATAGAAGAAGGAATAGAGAGATTCTGAGTGGGAAAATAGTGATTTGAGGAAGTGTTGATGCTAGTGGAAGTTAAATAATTTAAGTAAATATTACAGAGTGCATAAAGAGCTGATTGAGAAAAGATAGTTTCAAATCTATAGGTCATTTTTTTATTATTGTTTCTTACTAGCATTTGTAACAGATACATCTCTGAATAGACTAGACTTAACAATCTTATTTTAAATCCTTGAGAAAGGTGACATTCTAAAAGAGTGTTTTAAGCCATCTAACAAAGCCACTCCTAATAGGGTGAAGATCCTAATAAATCTGAGGTAAATCCCTTAACCGGGTCACACCTAATAGTGTTTTTTGTAATCTTTAACCAGATTGGCTCTTAACTAGATGTACTTCAGAAGAGTATATTTCTTAGTGGATGACAATTCCCACAATGGTTTTTCCCAAAGCTAGTTTTCCATGTTAAATATTGGTTTTATACATTGTGAATGATTTGTGTGAATGATTTACTAATTGATATAGTTTATTTATTATTGTCAGTAAATAGAGAACTATGTTTCTACCAAGTAGTTACCGAGTTAATCAGAGAAAAGTATTTTAAGGTATTTGTGATCAAGATTATTTAGTCATCCCACCCACCCTCTCCATAATCCAATAATTGGTATCAGAGCCAAGTAATCCAAATATATAAGTTTGAAGACATGAGTAAAAGATCTAAAGATGTATAGGAGAGAGGTACCTAAGTTCAACAAGGAAAGTTTCTCAACATGGAAAAGAAGAATAAAATTATATCTATCTAGGATTGGTGAATATGCCTTGTATATGCTAGAAAATGAATACTCTCCACCAGCTACTAGACCCTAGACAGTTGATCAGATGAAAGAAAAGAGGGAATATAACTTGGTTATGATAGGAATTGTTTCTTTACGCTCCGATATTGAATTCAATGATATCAAATATTGTTCTAATTGAAAAGAGATGTGGGACAAGCTTACAATTATCTATGGAGGAGATAAGTATGTGAAAAAAGATAAGGTTGACAGCTGGAGAGGAAAATATGATGAAATAAGGTTGAACGATGAAGACAACATCACACAATACAACAACAAAATTAAAGAAGTTGTTAGTGCCATTCGAGGTGTAGGTGGATAATTGACTAATGAAGAAGTGGTAAGTAAAATCTTCATAGATCTATCTTATAAGTATGATATTAGAGTATATTTGATTTAGGAATTTAGATCTATACTGAATAATATTATTACTCTTTAAGCCCTAATTGAAAAATTTACTTTATTTGAGTTGACTAACTGTGATAATAGTCTACCGACTATTGAGACAACCTTTAAGTCATCTATGAGCATTGGAAAATCAAGAAAAGAAAGAGAAAATCATAGTACTTCACATGGAAATGAGTATGATAGCATCTTGACCAAAGGGAAAGAGAAGGAAGAATTTGAAGTACCACTGGCTAATCGACTACCTAGATGAAAAGGAAAGTACAAAGGCAAGTTACCACTAAAACATTTCAATTGTAATAAGATTGGACATATTACATCTAGATGTCCTGAAAATAAAATAAATGATAAGAATGATAAAAGAGACAACTAACATCCAAGATTCAAATATTTTAAGGACAAAGGAAAAAAGTATTCCTACCTAGCTGATGAAGGTATAACTGATGATGAATCTGGAGTTACAGAGGAAGGTTATGAAGTTGTTTTTGTTATAGTAAATGAAGAATTAGATGAAGAAAATTTTGAAGATGAGAAAGCACTTGTTTCTCATGTAAGTAAACCAAACTCTTTGATTATTGATAGTGGTTGTTCACACCATATGACTGGTGATATTGATAAATTTAAGAATCTGCAAGAATATGATGAAGGATTTTTCATATTTCCCAATGATGCTCCATGCCATGTGAAAGGTAAGGGATCTATTGTGTTGAAGGAGAAGATGAAATTTAATGGTGCATATTAATTTAGAGGAGTAAACTATAATTTTTTGAGTGTTGCGCAACTGAATGATACTTGCCACTAAATGCAATTTTAGAACAGAAAAGTTAAGATCTATGGTACTGATATAGATCTAATTGGAAGTGGAGGACAATCAAGAGGTAATTTATTTTATCTTCATACTGATGCAAAGAGTTTTTTATTTCCTAAAACTTAAGATGTATGGTTATGCTATAAGAGACTGTGTCATGTAAAGTTTGATAACTTAATCAAAGTGAGTAAGAAGAGTAGAGTCAAAGGATTACTTAGATTAAGAAAACCTAATAAATCTATGTGTAAAGAATGTCAAGTTGGAAAGATGACCAAGTCAAGTTTTCTAATCAAATCTTATTGTACAAATGGTATTTTGGAATTGGTTCACATTGACCTTTGTGGTCATATGAAATTTCAAAGATATTATGGAGATTAGTACTTTATTTTTTTTGTTGATGATTATTCAAGAATGATGTCATTAATGTTTCTAAAAGAAAAATTTGATACATTTAAAATGTTTAAGTAGTATAAGGATAGAGTTGAGAAACAAATAGGTAAATAGTTGAAGTGTTTGAGATCTGATAGAGGAGGAAAATTTATCTTTGATGAATTTATTGTCTTCTGTAATGAGCATGGAATTAAAAGGCAAGTGTCTGCACTAAGAAATCTACAATAGAATGGGATAGCTGAGAGAAGAAATACTTCTATTGTTGATTGTGCCAGAACTCTATTGATTGATAAAAATATTGCGCAAACATTTTGGAGAGAAGCTATAAGCTTTGGAGTTACACACTTCAATTAATATAGTTGAACAAAGGTACAAACAAGATACTTTATGAACTATGGTTTGGACACACACTGAATGTAAGTTATTTCAAATAATGTGAAGTAGGTGTTATATATTGAAAGATTCTAGAAATGAAAAGTTTGATTTTGAAGGTGATGAAGGGATATTTCTAGGCTACTCATCAAAGAAAAAGGAATATACATGCTTAATCATGGATTATAACAAAATAGTTGAAAGTGAAAAGGTAAGAGTTGATAAATTTTATAAAAATAATGATGAGGATAGTAAAAAAGGAATCTAAGGATTATAACAGATTTATTTATGTACAAGATGGTAATTCAATTGATACAACTGAGAAGAAGCAAGAAGGAATCAATGACCAATATGACCCTCTATAGAGAGATGATAAAAATGATGAAGAAGTTACCAAACCTATGCTAGCAAAATACATGTGAGAAGACAACACTCATGGAGAAGAATTATTGGAGATAAGAATGTAGGATTATTGACAAGAAGTAAGTAGATCAAATAGAAAAGAATAAGACATGGTCACTAATACCAAGACCTAAGGATAAAAATTTGATTGGAAAAAAGTGGATTTTCATAAATAAACTCAATCAGAAAGGAGATGCGATAAAAAACAAAGCTAGACTAGTCTAAAAAGGGTATGCACAAGAAGAAGTTATTTACTATGGTGAAAATTTTTCTCAAGTTGCTAGATTAGAAGGTGTTATAATACTAATTGCAAATGCAACTTACAAAGGATTTATAGTATATCAAATGAATGTTAAATATGCATTTCTGAATGGAATACTTGAAGAAGTCTACATAGAATAGACTAATGGATTTGTTGAAAGGAACAATAAGAATATGGTCTACAAATTTCATAAAGTTTTGTATGGATTAAAGAAGGATCCCCGAGTAGGGCATGAAAGACTAAAATCTTATTTAGTTAAGATTGGATTTGAAAGGAATAGTGATAACAGTAATTTATACTTGAAATGTGATAAATCTGATGAAATTCTAATTGCAAAGATATTTGTTAATGACATTATATTTGGTGGTAATGAGATAATGTCTAATTCTTTTGCTGAGGAAGTAAGAAAGGAATTTGAGATGTCTATGATACGAGAGATCAAATTCTTTATTGAACTTCAAATACAACAAGTTAAAGATGGTATCTACATCACTCAATCTAATTATATAAAGGAGATCCTAAAAACATTCAATATGGAAGAATTTAAACTAGTTGGAACACTGATGGCTACTGGTTGTAAATTGTCAAAAGAAGATGATACTAAGGAGATAAATGAAACACTACCAATTCATGATTGGTAAGTTATAATATGTTGTACATAGTAGACCAGAGATTCCACATTTAGTTGGTATTGTTGCAAGTTTTTCAATGAACCCCAAGGAAAAAACATTTGTCTATAGTTAAGAGGATATTTAGATATTTGAAAGGGACTAAAGATTTTGGTTTATTATACACAAGATGTAGAAATTTTGATCTTGAAGTTTATACTAATGCTGACTGGGGAGGGACTATTGATGACAGGAAAAGAACTAGTGGTAAATCTTTCTTTTTAGTAGAAAGGCTAGTGACATGGTGAAACAAGAATAACAGATGTATTTCACAATATACTATTGAAGCTGAGTATTTGGCAGAAACTATGAATTGTTCTAATATTGTATGGATCAAACAACTACTGGAAGCTATGCATGAAGAGATTATTGATCCTATTACAATTAATTGTGATAACACCAATGCTATTAACATATCAAAGAACTTGGTGATGCATTCTAAGAAAAATCATATATGTATTAAGTATCACTAATTGAGAGAGAAAGTACGAGATAAGAATGTGACATTAGAATATGGAATTACAAAGAGAAGATAGATGATATCTTTTCTTTAAACCATAACCGAAGGATGCTTTTGAGTGTCTATGAGGTAAGTTAGGGGTTCTTCCCCTATCCAATGAACATTAAGGAAAGATGCATGATGGATCAATTGAAGGACACAATATAATATATATATATATATATATATATATATATATATATATATATATATATATATATATATATATCTTGCGAGTTGATGCTATTATTTCACTCTTTAGGTGTAAACAAAAGGTTATGTCTATAATAGAAAATTTATATAAATGAGGTATATCTGAGATGTTTATGTTTCTTTGGCATTGTTGTCAAAGAGAGAGATGAATACAAAAATTCAGAAGAATTAAGAGGAATAAGTATATTTCAAATAGGGAGATTAATGAGAAATTTAGAAAGAGTGAGAAGATCAGTAAGAAGATCAAGGATAAATTCAATTTATATAGAAGGGAGAATACAGAAAAATTAGATGAGTATAGCTGGAAGATGAGATGTACAAGAGAATGTTGTTGACAGAATCAAAATTGTTACTGAAGAGAAGGTAAAGATTATAGATGAAAGATTAGAAAAGGATAAGTTACTACTTAGAGGGAGTACAAAATATAAATGACAGTGAAGTGTACTATCATCAATTAAACACCAAGTTTATTAAAGTTTCCATCAATGTCAAAGAAGGATATTTTTGTCATAACTGATAATAATGTTGATGATAAATTATCTAATTGAGCTGATGATGAACACTGACCAAGATTATAAGTACACATGATGATATTATAAAGATTAGATAATTTATAGTCTTTTTATTGATGTCAAGGAATTGATTTTTTATTTATATTATGTTTTTATATCATTTGGTAATGATATAAGATGAATGAGTTAAGAAGAATAGGAAATGAGAAGTTGAGAAGTTTTAGAACATATATGGGCAATTGATATATATCCAACAATGATTTGATTATGTTGATATGATTATTTTCTACCTAAAACGTGATTATGTTAAGTCAGTAAAGAATGGTGATCAAGATTAAACAAGTTGGTAAGTAAATTCATTTTGTCCATCAAGATGGAAATGTCATCAAGGGAAAGGTAAAAATTTGGTCACTCGGTAAAGTGGAAAGATTTAGGCACCAAGCAATGTAACCAAAATTCTAAGTGAAGAACATCGAGCAAGGAAAAGGTATTAAATATGGATGGATTTGATATTTAATGAGTAGCTATGATGAGATGGATGATCATCATGATGAGGAAAGATAGTTAGAAGAGATCTACGATTATGAAAATTCAAGATGAAGATGTATGGCAAGATCTAAGTAGAAAAAAAAGTGGAACAAGCTACAAGAGAAGTTCAAGTTCCTAAAAAAAAAAAGGAAATCTATCACTGAGATCCCGATTTGAGGTATAATGAATCGAATGGTCAAGATTGATTAAAGGAAAAATATTAGATGAGATTAAGAGGCAAAAAATTTCTATATAAATGATGATTTTTTATGGAAAATTGGTTGGAAAACTGAATAGTTGAAGGGTTACCATCTATTGTAAAAAATAAGGAATAAAGAGATTCTGACTAAGAAAAATAATGATTTGACGAAGTGTTGATGCCAGTGGAAGTTGAAGAATTGAAGTGAAGATTGAAGATCACATAAAGATATGATTGAACAAAGATAGTTGCACATGTATAAGTCATTTTTATTACTATTTCTTACTATAGTTTGTAATAGAGAAATATCCTAACATAGTGGACTTAATAGTCTTATTGTACATCCTTGAGAAAGGTGACATTCTAAAAGAGTGTTTTAAGCCCTCTAAAAAGGCCAATCCTAATAGGGTGAAGATTATAATAGATCTAAGGTAAATCACTTAACTAGGTCACACCAAAATAGTGTGTTTTGTAATCTTTCAATAGATGGGCTCTTAACCTGACATAATTCAGAAGAGTATATTTCTTAGTGGCTGAGAATTCCCTTAGTGGTTTTTTCCAAAGATGGGCTTCCACATTAAATATTGGTGTTATACATTGTGAATTATTTGTCTGAATTATTTACAAATTGATATTAGTTTATTTTCTACTATCAGTAAATAGAGAACTATGTTGTAATGCCCTGCGAGGGAACCCAGGAGAACTTAACCTAAAAATGCAACTAAGTTTGCAGAATATTTTTTTTAATTTTTAAAGTTAACAATAAATAACATCAAAGTTTACAATGCGGAAGCAAAGCATAGCATTAATCAACTAACATCGGTTACAACTCCCAAGGATTCCTTGACATAGATCATGAAAGAGTTAATTAATTAATGTAGATAAGATATAATTATGAATCCCAAGAATACAACTAAAGAATAAATACAACATCACATGCATGATTACATAAATACAATTGGTACCTTAAGGTGACCATAATAATTATTTCCATCCACTGCACATGTCGTAGGGTATGTAATATAATAACTGAAAAGAAGTACAATATGACATCTTTGAAAATATGATACAATGATACAAGATCACAAGAAGAAGAAGAACAAGTACACATCCTCATAAATGAAGAACAAGATAGAATAACTACCACAAGGATCATCCAGCCTCGGTGCATGAACATTGGAATCTCAAATGGTAAAAGAATGACTACCACCTGACCTCGCGAACCTAAATGGTCGCAATCCCACCATGCTAAGGAGATAACATCAGATCCCACTTGGATAACAAACAAAAACAACAACCAAGGAAGAGGTCCTGAAAGCTTCTAACTCAAAGGTACAAAAGTACAACAAGGTATAACATACTCTACCAGAGGCAACCAATACACGTAGGAAATCTAAGATGCATACAAGAGGTGTCATCACACAAGCCAACTCTAAGGTTATCCTGGTAGTCTCTTCAGCCCCAGTGCCCTAGTGACTCTATGTGGTTTATAGTAACCTTTAGTGTAGACAAGGTACTACCTATGCCATATCTAGTCCACAAAGGTGGCAAGCATCCTCTCACTCCCATCCTAGTCAAACTCAATCAGGAACTCAGGCATGGGCGAGGCACATAACATCTTATTAGGTTCATTTTAAATTCCCAATATTTATTAATTATCACTTATTAAGCTACTTGTAATAGGATCTCCTGGTAGCCACTTTCAGACTTCGGCACCAATTACAAGCCACTTCCTGCTATACACTCAGATGACCTACCCTAGGGTTTCACAAGATCAATAAGAACTCTGAGTTAACACAACTCATGAATCTCAATAACTAGATCCAACATGCAAGATGCAAAATCACCAAGAACAAACCCACCTAGGGTTAGAACAATTCATACATCCTAATAGAGTATGCAAAGTAAACAAAAGAGATAATCATAACACTCGATATACCCACCTCTAGATTATATCCCAAAAATTCAACTACAACCCCTAAAAAAAATCAATCCAAGACTAATTGACCAAGGGCATCAAAAGTCTTCACATTAAACAATGTATGCTAAATATTGCATCACTAACATACACAAGGTTATATACTATACCCAGATACAATCGATAATAAGTAATACGAATTTACTCTAGCTTTCAAATATGACTAGGAAAATAAATAGTCTGATAACAAAGTTTAACAAATTAGATTTATAATCAAATTGAGATTATATATATATATATATATATATATATATATATATATATATATATATATATATATATATATATATATATATATATATAATATATATATATATATATATATATATATATATATATATATATATATATATATATATATATATATATATATATATATATATATATATATATATATATATATATATATATATATATATATATATATATATATATATATATATATATATATATATATATATATATCAATATATATATATATATATATATTGATAAGTAATTGGCTGAAGCCAAGATCAACAAGGGGCTGAAGAAGACTTGAACCCAAGACCTCCCAATTGAGAGGCTTGCAACTTACCATTGCGTTGTGGGGTGTTCCCAAATTGAGATAATATATTGATTCACAAACTAAAATATAATTCCCTAGATAGAATTAATCCAAAAACTTTGAAATTCCTTATATCAAAACATGATATAAATACTTAAACCAATAAACAAACAATTTTAAAAAAATATTTAACAATTTAAAAAAAATTATCATTTAATTAAAAATTAATATACTAAATAATATCAATTAATATACAATTTAGATTAATCCATAAAACATTAACCAAATGAACAAAACTATTACTAATTTATGAAAATTTAATAATAAGGAATTTTTCAATAACAACTAAAAATTACTAATTAAAGACTTTACTAATAAACAATAATTAATTAAAAAAAAAAAACAAATTTCATAAAGCCAAAAGGGGGGACCCACGGCCCCACGCCCCTGTCCTGCACACATAGTTTGAGTAACATGCGTCAGTACCCTAAGGTACTGCATGCGTAGCCCTTATTAGGTTTGTCGTGCATCAGTACTTTAGGTACTATGTGCACGACAGTCTAAAAAGGTGCTGACATTTAATTTTTTTATTATAATTTTTTTCCTTGTTAACACTTTTTCAAATTTACTGTTTAAATTAGCAAAGTTTAATAATTTAAACTTTCAATTTTATTTTATGTTAT
>BSBK01012808.1:7500-42500 GCA_027943335.1 Chamaecyparis obtusa
TCCAAAACCGAATTAATCACTTGCAGCAAAGTGACCCAAGAGCTAGACGGGGGCTGACCCAGTAATTGTCTTCCATGTCACTACAACGAAACATTTGAACGACAACCGCTGTCGAACCCTTTCCAACTTGCACCGTCGAGTGACACAAAAGACACTACCATGGGCATGGGCAGCCCCCGCATAGCAAACGGGTGCCCTAATGCGCCCCTCCAATAGAATCAGTGCTAGTGCTCAAATTTTATATCTGAGCTACCAATCCGTCCAAGCACCAGCACTGATTCTCTTGGAGGGCCGCACCTACCCAAACGACTCAGAAGCTATACGCCGGTCCATTCACAAGAACGGAACTATCTCCGGCCAACTCCCTGTGAAGGCCGCATCTCTCCGTTCCACGCATGCAAGAACCAACGCATAGCTAACGAGTACCCGGATAGGATTCGCGGAAAGTACATAGCAAATCGCTTGTACCAAAGCGAACCGAAAGCTAGACGGGGGCTGACCCGAAGATTGCCTTCCATGTCACTGCGACGACACATTCGAACGACAACCGCTGCCGAACACTTTCCGACTTGCACCGTTGAGTGACCCGAAAGACAGGACTTTGGGCAGCCCCCGCATAGCAATCAGGTGGCTTCATGCCCCTCTAATAGAATCAGTGCTAGTGATCCGATTTTAAATCCGACTTACTCATCCGTCCGCGCACAAGCTCTGATTCTATTAGAGGGGCATGGGGGAGCTTCCGCGAACTACTACTCCCCTATATAAGTTATTAGTCCGGGTCTTTCTCTTCCGTAGAAATTTGAGACGTTGAGAATGGCTCCCAAACAATTCAAATCTTCCAAAAATTCAAGTGAAACGATGAGGAAAAAGCTCACAAAAAAATCAAATCTTCAAAAAATTCAAGTGAAACGAACAGAATAGCTCACAAAAAATTCAGGTCTTCCGAAAAAATCGAAGGGAAACGAAAAGAACAACTAGCAAAACATTCAAATTTTCCAAAACTTCAAGTAAAAGAAAGAACATAGCTCACCAAAAAAATCCATTTCTTCCAAAAACTCAAGTGAATCGAAGAGAGTAGGCTCACAAAAAATTAAAATCTTCCAAAAAAAAATCAAAGGAAACAAAAGAGGAGATCGCAAAAAATTCGAATCTTCCAATGAAACAAAAATGAGAATAGCAAACAAAAAATTCAAATCTTAATGCAGCATGCGACAGAGCAAATCGCTTGTGCCAAGCGACCCGGGAGCTAGACGGGGGCTGACCCAAAAATTGCGTTTCTTGTCAATGCGACGATGCGTTGGAACGACAACCGCTGTCGAACCCTTTCCTACTTGCAACGTCGACTGACACAAAAGACACGATCCTGGACAGGCCCCGCATAGAAAGCGGGTGGCCTAATGCGCCCCTCCAATAGAATCAGCGCTAGTGCTCAGATTTTAAATCCGAGATACCCAGCACTGATTCTCTTGGAGGGGGGCACCTACCCAAACGACTCAAAAGCTATACGCGGCTCCATTCACAAAAACAGAACTATCTCCGGCCAACTCCCTGTGAAGGCCGCATCTCTCCGTTCCGCTCGTGTAAGAGCCAACGCGTAGCTAACGAGTACGTGGATAGGGTTCGCGGAAAGTACATAGCAAATCACTTGTACCAAAGTGACCCGAAAGCTAGACAGGGGCTGACCCGTAGATTGCCTTCCATATCACTGCGACGACGCATTGGAACGACAACCGCTGCCGAACCCTTTCCGACTTGCACCGTCGAGCGACCCGAAAGACAGGACTTTGGGCAGCCCCCGCATAGCAATCAAGTGGCTTCATGCCCCTCTAATAGAATCAGTGCTGGTGATCCCATTTTGAAATCCGACCTACACATCCGTCCGATCACCGGCAATGATTCTATAAGAGGGGTATGGGGGAGCTTCCGCGAACAACACACAACTCCTCCCCTATATAAGTTATTAGTCCGAGTCTTGCTCTTGAGTGGAAATTTAAGCCGAAGAAACTGGCTCCCAAAAAATTCAAATCTTCCAAAAATTCAAGTGAAACGATGACAAAAAGCTCACAAAAAATCAAATCTTCCAAAAATTCAAGTGAAACGAACAGAATAGATCACAAAAAATTCAAGTCTTTCGAAAAAATCTAGGAAAACGAAAAGAATAGCTAGAAAACAAAATTCAAATCTTCCAGAAATTCAAGTAAAACAAAGAACATGGCTCACCAAAATAATTCATCTTCCAAAAATTCGTCATTCTTACCGCAATCCATCATCTTATCCGTCATAACGCGTATCCAACATATCCACGAGGAGGTAACCCAACTCGCTCGCATAGTTCCTCAAGTCAGATAACAATGCATCTAGATGAATCCAAATCGTTTTCGATCGAGACTTAGCAACTAATGTCGCACCCGCCTAGATTGACTTGAGATCCAATCCGCCGACACATATGATAACTAACTGATTCCAATGCAAAGCATCTTGAGCCATTGCGCACTCAAGTATCGGAAGTCGAAGCGACATAGCAAGTAGCTTGTACCAAGTGACCCGGGAGCTAGACGGGGGCTGACCCGAAGATCGCCTTTCTTGTCAATGCGACGATGTGTTGGAACGACAACCGCTGTCGAACCCTTTCCGAAGTGCACCGTCGACTGACCCAAAAGTTACGACCCTGGACAGCCCCCGCATAGCAAGCGGGTGGCCTAATGCGCCCCTCCAATAGAATCAGTGCTAGTGTTCATATTTTAAATCCGAGCTACCAATCCGTCCGAGCACCAGCACTGATTCTCTTGGAGGGGCGCACCTACCCAAACGACTCAAAAGCTATATACGCGGCTCCATTCACAAGAGCAGAACTATTTCCGGCCAACTCCCTGTGAAGGCCGCATCTCTTCGTTCCACGCATGCAAGAGCCAACGCATAGCTAACGAGTACCCGGATAGGGGTTCGCGGAAAGTACATAGCAGATCGCTTGTACCAAAGCAACCCAAAAGCTAGACGGGGGCTGACCCGAAGATCGCCTTCCATGTCACTGCGACGACGCATTGGAACGACAACCGCTGCCGAACCCTTTCCGACTTGCACCGTCGAGCGACCTTCGAAAGACGGGACTTTGAGCAGCCCCCGCATAGCAATCAGGTGGCTTCATGCCCCTCTAATGGAATCAGTGCTGCTGATCGCGTTTTGAAATCTGACCTAATCATCCGTCCGTCTGTCGGATTTCAAAACGGGATCACCAGCACTGATTCTATTAGAGGGGCATGGGGGAGATTCCGCGGACAACACCTCCCATATATAAGTTATTAGTCCAAGTCTTGCACTTCCGTAGAAATTTGAGCCGACGAGAATATCTCACAAAAATTTCAAATCTTTCAAAAATACGAGTGAAACAAAAAGAATAGATCACAAAAAATTCAGAAATTCCAAAAATTCAATTGAAACGAAGAGAATAGCTCACAAAAAAATCAAGGGAAAAAAAGAGAATAGCTCACAAATAAAATCAAATCTCCCAAAAATGCAAGTGAAACGAAGAGACTACAATCACAAAAAATGCACAACTTCCAAATATTCAATTGAAACGAAGAGAATAGCTCACAAAAAATGCAAGTCTTACAAAAAAATCAAGGGAAACAAAACAGAATAGCTCACAAAAAATTCAAATCTTCCAAAAAAACCAAGTGAAACAAACAGAATAGCTCACAAAAAATTCAAATCTTGCAAACATTCAAGTGAAAACGAAGAGAATAGCTCACAAAAACATTCAAAACTTCCAAAAATTCAAGTGAAAAGAATAAAATAATAGCCCACAAAAAATTCAAGTCTTCCAAAACAAAAACCAAGGAAAAACGAAGAGAATAGCTCACAAAAAATCCAAAACTTCAAGTCAAAACGAAGAGAATTTTACTACCTCGCAACAAACAAAATTCAAATCTCGCAAAAATTCAAGTGAAACGAAGAGACTTAACTCAAAAAATTCAAATCTTCTTGCGACATGCAGACCCAAGAGCTAGACGGGGGCTCGCCCACAGATCGACTTCAGTATCACTATGACGACGCGCTGGAACGACTACCGCTGTCGAACCCTTCTCTGACTTCCGCCATCGAGTGACCCAAAAGACACGACCCAAGGGAGCCCACGCATAAAAATTGGGTGGCTTCATGCCCCTCCAATAGAATCTGTGCTGCTGCTCACATTTTTAAATCCGAGCGGCAAATCCGTCCGAGCACCAACACTCATTCACTTGGAGGGGCACCTATCCAAACGACCGAAAAGCTATACGCGGCTCCATTCGCAAGGCACGGAACTGTTTCAGGCCAACTCCCTGTGAAGGCCGCATCTCTGCGTTCCATGCGTGCTAGAGCCAACACATAGCTAACGAGTACCGGGATAGGTGTTCGCGGAAAGTACATAGCAGATCGCTTGTACCAAAGCAACCCAAGAGCTAGACAGGGGCTGACCCGAAGATCGCCTTCCATGTCGCTGCGACGACGCATTGGAACGACAACCGCTGCCGAACCATTTCCGACTTGCGCCGTCGAGCGACCTGAAAGATGAGACTTTGAGCAGCCCACGCATAGCAATCAGGTGGCTTCATGCCCCTATAATGGAATCAGTGCTGCTGATCCCGTTTTGAAATCCGACCTAATCATCCATCCGTCTGTCGGATTTCAAAACGGGATCACCAGCACTGATTCCATTAGAGGGGCATGGGGGAGCTTCCGCGAACAACACCTCCCCTATATAAGTTATTAGTCCAAGTATTGCACTTCCGTAGAAATTTGAGCCGAAGAGAATATCTCACAAAAATTTCAAATCTCTCAAAAATATAAGTGAAACAAAGAAGAATAGATCACAAAAAATTCAAAACTTCCAAAAATTCAATTGAAACGAAGAGAATAGCTCACAAAAAATGCAAGTCTTGCAAAAAAAATTCAAAGGAAAAGAAGAGAATAGCTCACAAAAAAAATCAAATCTCCCAAAAAATGCATCATGCATAACTTCCAAAAATTCAATTGAAACGAAGAGAATAGCTCACAAAAAATGCAAGTCTTCCAAAAAAATCAAAGGGAAATAAAGAGAATAGCTCACAAAAAATTCAAATCTTCCAAAAAACCAAGTGAAACGAAGAGACTACATCACAAAAAATGCATAACTTCCAAAAATTCAATTGAAACGAAGAGAATAGCTCACAAAAAACGCAAGTCTTCCCAAAAAAAAACAAAAAAAAAAAAAACAAAGGGAAACAAAGAGAATAGCTCACAAAAATTCAAATCTTCCAAAAAAAACCAAGTGAAACAAAGAGAATAGCTCACAAAAATTTCAAATCTTGCAAAAATTCAAGTGAAACGAAAGATAATAGCTCACAAAAAAATTCAGAACTTCCAAAAATTCAAGTCTTCCAAAAAAAAATCAAGGAAAAACGAAGACTTAAACTCACGAAAAATTCAAATCTCCTTGCGGCATGCAGACCCAAGAGCTAGACGGGGGCTCGCCCACAAATCGACTTCAGTATCACTATGATGACGCGCTGGAACGACTACCGTTGTCGAACCCTTCTCCGACTTGCGCCATCGAGTGACCCAAAAGAGGCGACCCAGGGGAGCCCCCGCATAGCAATCGGGTGGCTTCATGCCCCTCCAATAAAATCAGGCATGCTACTCACATTTTAAATCCGAGCCGCAAATCCGTCCGAGCACCAGCACTGATTCACTTGGAGGGGCACCCTATCCAAACGACCCAAAAGCTATACGCGGCTCCTTTCGCACGCACAGAACTGTTTCAAGCCGACTCCCTGTGAAGGCCGCATCTCTCCGTTCCACCCATGCAAGAAACAACGCATAGCTAACGAATACCCGGATAGGGTTTCGCGGAAAGTACAAGCAGATCGCTTGTACCAAAGCAACCCAAAAGCTAGACGGGGGCTGACCCGAAGATCGCCTTCCATGTCACAGCGACGACGCATTGGAACGACAACCGCTGTCGAACCCTTCCCGACTTTGCGTCATCGAGCGACCCGAAAGACGGGACTTTGAGCAGCCCCCGCATAGCAATCAGGTGGCTTCATGCCCCTCTAATGGAATCAGTGCTGCTGATCCCGTTTTGAAATCCGACCTAATCATCCGTCCGTCTGTCGGATTTCAAAACGGGATCACCAGCACTGATTCTATTAGAGGGGCATGGGGGAGCTTCCGCGGACAACACCTCCCCTATATAAGTTATTAGTCCAAGTATTGCACTTCCGTAGAAATTTGAGCCGAAGAGAATATCTCACAAAAATTTCAAATCTCTCAAAAATACAAGTGAAACAAAGAACAATAGATCACAAAAAATTCAAAACTTCCAAAAATTCAATTGAAATGAAGAGAATAGCTCACAAAAAATCCAAGTCTTGCAAAAAAAATCAAGGAAAAAGAAGAGAATAGCTCACAAAAAAATCAAATTTCCCAAAAATGCAAGTGAAACGAAGAGACTACATCACCAAAAAATGCATAACTTCCAAAAATTCAATTGAAACGAAGAGAATAGCTCACAAAAAATGCAAGTCTTCCAAAAAAAAATCAAGGGAAACAAAGAGAATAGCTCACAAAAAATTCAAATCTTCGAAAAAACCAAGTGAAACAAAGAAGAATAGCTCACAAAAAATTCAAATCCTGCAAAAATTCAAGTGAAAGGAAGAGAATAGCTCACAAAAAATTCAAAACTTCAAAAAATTCAAGTGAAACGAAGAGAATAGCTCACAAAAAATTCAAAACTTCCAAAAATTCAAGTGAAACGAAGAGAATAGCTCACAAAAAACTTCAAATCTCGCAAAAACTCCAGTGAAACGAAAAAGACTTAACTCACAAAAAATTCAAATCTTCTTGCCGCATGCAGACCCAAATGCTAGACCGGGGCTCGCCCACAGATCGACTTCAGTATCACTAATGACGACGCGCTGGAACAACTACCGTTGTTGAACCCTTCTCCGACTTGCGCCATCGAGTGACCCAGAAGAGACGACCCAGGGGAGCCCCCGCATAGCAATCAGGTGGCTTCATGCCCCTCCAATAAAATCAGGCATGCTACTCACATTTTAAATCCGAGCCGCAAATCCATCCGAGCACCAGCACTGATTCACTTGGAGGGGCACCCTATCCAAACGACCCAAAAGCTATACGCGGCTCCATTCGCACGCACAGAACTGTTTCAGGCCGACTCCCTGTGAAGGCCGCATCTCTTCGTTGCACACATGCAAGAGACAACGCATAGCTAACGAGTACCCGGATAGGGTTTCGCGGAAAGTACATAGCAGATCGCTTGTACCAAAGCAACCCAAAAGCTAGACGGGGGCTGACCCTAAGATCGCCTTACATGTCACAACGACGACGCATTGGAACGACAACCGCTGTCGAACCCTTTCCGACTTGCGCAATCGAGCGACCCGAAAGACGGGACTTTGAGCAGCCCACGCATAGCAATCAGGTGGCTTCATGCCCCTGTAATGGAATCAGTGCTGCTGATCCCATTTTGAAATCTGACCTAATCATCCGTCCGTCTGTCGGATTTCAAAACGGGATCACCAGCACTGATTCTATTAGAGGGGCATGGGGGAGCTTCCGCGGACAACACCTCCCCTATATAAGTTATTAGTCCAAGTATTGCACTTTCGTAGAAATTTGAGCCGAAGAGAATATCTCACAAAAATTTCAAATCTCTCAAAAATACAAGTGAAACAAAGAGAATAGATCACAAAAAATTCAAAACTTCCAAAAATTCAATTGAAATGAAGAGAATAGCTCACAAAAAATCCAAGTCTTGCAAAAAAAAAATCAAGGGAAAAGAAGAGAATAGCTCACAAAAAATGCAAGTCTTCCAAAAAAAAACAAGGGAAACAAAGAAAATAGCTCACAAAAAATTCAAATCTTCCAAAAAACCAAGTGAAACAAAGAAGAATAGCTCACAAAAAATTCAAATCCTGCAAAAATTCAAGTGAAACGAAGAGGATAGCTCACAAAAAACTCAAAACTTCCAAAAATTCAAGTGAAACGAAGAGAATAGCTCACAAAAAATTTAAGTGAAACGAAGAGAATAGCTCACAAAAACTTCAAATCTCGCAAAAACTCCAGTGAAACGAAAAAAAGAAAAAGACTTTAACTCACAAAAAATTCAAATCTTCTTGCGGCATGCAGACCCAAGTGCTAGACGGGGGCTGCACACAGATCGACTTCAGTATCACTAATGACGACGCGCTGGAACGACTACCGTTGTCGAACCCTTCTCCGACTTGCGCCATCGAGTGACCCAAAAGAGACGACCCAGGGGAGCCCCCGCATAGCAATCAGGTGGCTTCATGCCCCTCAAATAAAATCAGGCATGCTCCTCACATTTTAAATCTGAGCCGCAAATCCGTCCGAGCACCAGCACTGATTCGCTTGGAGGGGCACCCTATCCAAACGACCCAAAAGCTATACGCGGCTCCATTCGCACGCACAGAACTATTTCAGGCCGACTCCCTGTGAAGGCCGCATCTCTCCGTTCCACACATGCAAGAGCCAATGCATAGCTAACGAGTACCCGGATAGGGGTTCGCGGAAAGTACATAGCAGATCGCTTGTACCAAGCGACCCAAAAGCTAGACAAGGGCTAACCCGAAGATCGCCTTCCATGTCACTGCGACGACGCATTGGAACGACAACCGCTGTCGAACCCTTTCCGACTTGCGCCGTCGAGCGACTCGAAAGACGGGACTTTGAGCAGCCCCCGCATAGCAATCAGGTGGCTTCATGCCCCTCTAATGGAATCAGTGCTGCTGATCCCGTTTTGAAATCCGACCTGCTCATCCATCCGTCCGTCGGATTTCAAAACGGGATCACTAGCACTGATTCTATTAGAGGGGCATGGGGGAGCTTCCGCGGACAACACCTCCCCTATATAAGTTATTAGTCCAAGTATTGCACTTCCGTAGAAATTTGAGCCGAAGAGAATATCTCACAAAAATTTCAAATCTCTCAAAAATACAAGTGAAACAAAGAAGAATAGATCACAAAAAATTCAAAACTTCTAAAAATTCAATTGAAACGAAGAGAATAGCTCACAAAAAATGCAAGTCTTGCAAAAAAAAATTCAAGGGAAAAGAAGAGAATAGCTCACAAAAAAAATCAAATCTCCCAAAAATGCAAGTGAAACGAAGAGACTACATCACAAAAAATGCATAACTTCCAAAAATTCAATTGAAACGAAGAGAATAGCTCACAAAAAATGCAAGTCTTCCAAAAAAATCAAAGGAAACAAAGAGAATAGCTCACAAAAAATAGCTAGCTTGTGGCCCGGACGATCCGATCTCATGAAAACTGACTACATACCCGTGGCTCGGATCGACAAGCTAGCTCGGATCGGCGATCTGAGCTCATTCCATCATGCATTCCCGTCTTCTACTCCATAAATGACTCACCTCTTTGTATTCACTTGAGAACTAAACATCCTTTAGTTCAGCTCGAATCACAACGTGCACTAGAATCCGTTCCAGCTCGGGTCTCATCTCAAAGATCCTTGCATTCACCAACAACACCTCCCCTATATAAGTTATTAGTCCAAGTCTTGCTCTTCCGTAGAAATTTGAGGCGAAGAGAACAACTCGCAACAAATCCAAATCTTCCAAAAAATCAAGGGAAATGGGGAGAATAGCTCACAAATAATTCAAATCTTCAAAAAAATCAAGTGAAACGAGGAGAATAGCTCACAAAAAATTCAAATCTTCCAAATATCAAACCCAAAAGCTTCGCACACATTACAAATCAAACAGCTTGTACCGAGCGACCCAAACGCTAGACAAGGGCTCACCCTTAATAAGAGAATCAGTGTTTGACTTGTGGGCCGGGCGAGCCGATCTCATGAAAACTGCCTACATACCCGTGGCTCAGATCAGCGAGCTGACTCGGATCGTCGATCTGAGCTCATTCCATCATGCATTCCCGTGTTCTACTCCATAAAACGACTCACCTCTTTGTATTCACTTGAGAACTGAACATCCTTTAGCTCAGCTTGAATCACAACGCGCACTAGAATCCGTTCCAGCTCGGGTCTCATCTCAAAGATCCTTTCATTCACCAACAACACCTCCCCTATATAAGTTATTAGTCCAAGTCTTGCTCTTCCGTAGAAATTTGAGGCGAAGAGAACAACTCTCAAAAATTCCAATTCTTCCAAAAAAATCAAGGGAAACGGGGAGAATAGCTCACAAATAATTCAAATCTTCAAAAATATCAAGTGAAACGAGGAGAATAGCTCACAAAAAATTTAAATCTTCCAAATATCAACCCAAAAGCTTTGCACACATTACAAATCGAACAGCTTGTACCGAGCGACCCAAACGCTAGACAAGGGCTCACCCTTAATAAGAGAATCGATGTTTGACTTGTGGGCCGGGCGAGCCGATCTCATGAAAACTACCTACATACCCATGGCTCGGATCAGCGAGCTGGCTCGGATCGACGAGATAGCTCGGATCGACGATCTGAGATCATTCCATCATGCATTCCCATGTTCTACTCCATAGAATGACTCACCTCTTTGTATTCACTTGAGAACTGAACATCCTTTAGCTCAGCTCGAATCACAACGCGTACTAGAATCCGTTCCAGCTCGGATCTCATCTCAATGATTCTTACATTCACCAACAACACCTCCCCTATATAAGTTATTAGTCCGAGTCTTGCTCCCCCGTAGAAATGCTCGCCAACGCCGAAAGGTCACAAAAAATTTAAATCTCATAAATGACTCAGCTCGACGGGCTGGCTCGGATCGTACATACCCGTGGCTCGGATCGACGAGCTAGCTCGGATCGGCGATCTGAGCTCATTCCATCATGCATTCCCATGTTCTACTCCATAGAATGAGTCACCTCTTTGTATTCACTTGAGAACTGAACATCCTTTAGCTCAGCTCGAATCATAACGCGCACTAGAATCCGTTCCAGCTCGGGTCTCATCTCAGTGATCCTTACATTCACCAACAACACCTCCCCTATATAAGTTATTAGTCCGAGTCTTACTCCCCCGTAGAAATGCTCGCCAACGCCGAAAGGTCACAAAAAATTTAAATCTTGTAAAAGACTCAGCTCGACGGGCTGGCTCGGATCGCCGAGCTGGCTCGGATCGCCGAGCTGGCTCGGATCGCCGAGCTGGCTCGGATCGCCGAGCTGGCTCGGATCGCCGAGTTGAGCTCAATCCATCATGCATTCCCGTGTTCTACTCCATGGAATAACTCGCCTATTTGTAATCACTTGAGAATTCAACATCCTTTAGCTCAACTCGAATCACAACGCGCACTAGAATCCGTTCCAGCTCGGGTCTCATCTCAAAGATCCTTCCATCCACCAACACCACCTCCCCTATATAAGTTATTAGTCCAAGTCTTGCTCCCCCGTAGAAATGCTCGCCGACACGGATAGGTCACGAAAACTTTAAATCTCGTAAAAGACTCAGCTCGACAAGCTAGCTCGAATCCGTGAGCTGGCTCGGATCGACGAGCTGAGCTCAATCCATCATGCATTCCCGTGTTCTACTCCATAGAACAACTCACCTATTTGTATTCACTTGAGAACTCAACATCCTTTAGCTCAGCTCGAATCACAATGGGCACTAGAATCCATTCCATCTCGAGTCTCATCTCAAAGATCCTTACATCCACCAACAACACCTCCCCTATATAAGTTATTAGTCCGAGTCTTGCTCCCACGTAGAAATGCTTGCCGACGCCGATAAGTCACAAAAACTTAAAATCTCGTAAAAGGCTCGGATCGCCAAGCGAGCTGGCTCGGATCACCGAGCGAGCTGACTCGAATCGGCGAGCTGGCACGGTTTGCCGAGCGAGCCGGCTCGGTTTTCCAAGCTGGCTGGCTCGGATCGCCGAGCCGGCTCGGCTCAAATCGGATCGGATCCATCATGCATTCCCGTGTTCTACTCCATAAAACAACTTGCCTATTTGTATTCCTTTGAGAACTCAATATCCTTTAGCTTAGCTCTAATCACAATGCGCACTAGAATTTGTTCCAGCTTGGGTCTCATCTCAAAAATCCTCACATCCACCAACAACACCTCCCCTACGAGGATAAGTTATTAGTCCGAGTCTTTCTCCCCCATACAAATGCTTGCCGACGTCGATAGGTCGCAAAAAATTTAAATCTCGTAAAAGGCTCAACTTGACGAGCTGGCTCGGATCGTCGAGCTGGCTCAGATCGACAAGCTGGATCGGATCAACGAGCTGGCTCGGATCCGCGAGATGAGCTCAATCCATCATGCATTCCTGAGTTCTACTCCATAGAACAACTCGCCTATTCATATTCACTTGAGAACTCAACATCCTTAAGCTCAGCTCGAATCGTCTATGCACGAACCCATGCATAGCATTCAGGTATCAAATGGCATATCCAAAAATATCCGTAGAGAGCTAGCAAATCAATCATAGGCAGCATTGGCATAGATCGAGGTGAACATCATTTGATGCGATTTGACTAGTTACCATTGGGATGCCTTCGTGGCAATAGGGCCGACTTGAAACAAACCAACACAGCTTGATGTGATAGGGGTCATTTCATAATGACTGTTGGATGACTTTGTGGTGGTATGGCTAACTTACAATGGATGGGTGTAGTGTTGATGTGACAAGATCACCTCATACTAGAAATAGAGCTAACACGTCGACTGACTTGAACTGACATGTAAGGGACTCGATCCGAGGTGTAACAAAGGAGTTGTTTGGTGCACTCAGGAGTAGGGTCATGTCAGGGACTTGATTCGAGGAGCATTCATGGGGTTGTGCGACAAGTTGTTAATAGTTTTGGCCTGGGTAAGGTTTAGAGTCAAGTCGAGGTGTCATTCGAGCTGCATGAAGTAGCATGGACTGCTTTGTGCAGAGTGGCATTGGATCTTGTTGGGGACTCGATCCGAGGTGAAATCAACTAGGTATTGGAATGGGAAGTTGGGGACTTTTCCATGGGAGACTTGGAACATGTGCGAGATGGTGGCGTAATGAGCTAGTTCAGAACTATGTTGGACTATGAGATGCATTGGTTGCATGTACGTAGGAGGTCTTCATGACATTGGCTCGTGCAAGCCACAAGTCCTAATCTGGATGCAAGTTCACATCTTGAGGACAACTCATTAGTGGAGAAGTTCTCAAACTCAATTCTTGAGAGGTGTCTTGCTAGCTCAAATCGGTGAGTTGGCTCAGATCGGCTAGCTCAATCAGATTGGCGAGCTGGCTCCGATTGACGAGTTGGGCTCATCTCAGAGGTCGTTACATCCGTAAACAATCTCAGAGGTCGTTACATCCGTAAACAATACCTATCCCGTTATGACCCTAGAGATCTGGGTTACTTTGCCGACTCTAGTGATCCGGTGATCCAAGTCAATCCGGCGAATTGAGTCGATCCGGTGACCCGAGTTGTTCTGGTGATCTAAATTACTTATGTGACTGGAGTAATTCAAGTTGGGGGACTTGACAACTTGGCATGCTGAGCCGAATTCATTGATGAGTTGGCATACTCGTCAGCATAGGTATAGGAATGGGAAGTCATGGACTTTTCCATGAGAGACTTGGAATGAGTTAGCCTAGCTCACTTGTGAGTGGGGTCAAAAGTCACATTTGTTGACCTGAGTTGATCTCGCGACCTGAGCTGATTTGGCTGGCGGCCTGAGTTGGTGTGGTGACCCAAGTTGATCTGGCTAGCGACCTGAGTTGATCCAGCGATCCGACTTCATCCGTCGACCTGACCGAGTTGGTCAGGTGATCTGGTGACCCGACCTGACCTGGTTGGTGAGTCGAGTTGATGTGGCGACCCGAGTTGATCTGGCTGGCGACCCAAAATGATCCCGTGACCTGACCCGATCTGAAGACCTGACCCGACCCAACCCGAGTTGGTCTGGCAATCTGGTGACCCGAGTTGTTCTGGTTGGCGACTCGAGTCGATATGTTGACCCAAGTTGATCCGGTGACCCGACCCAATCCGGAGACCTGACCCGACCAAACTTGACCTAACTTTAGTTAGTCAGGTGATTTGGCGACCCAATATGATCTATATGGATACCTGAGTCGATGTAGGGACCCGAGTAGATTTGGCTGGCGGCCCGAGTCGATCTGACAACCCGTCCTAATCTGGAGACCCGAGTCGATCCGACGACTCGAGTTGATTCGGCAACCCGAGTGGATTTGACGACCTGTGTCGATCTGGTGACCCGAGTTGTTCTGGCGATCTGAGTTACTTATGCAACTCGAGTGATCTGAGCTGGTGGACTTGACAGCTTGGCATATTGGATCGAGGTGATCCAAGATTGAATGAGTTAGCACAGATCGAGGTGAACATCATTTGATGTGATTTAACTTGCGATCTGACTGGTTATCATTGGGATGCCTTCGTGGCAATAGGGCCGACTTGAAATAGAGATCTGAGTCGATCTGACGACTCCAGTGATTCGAGTCGATCTGGCAAGTCTAGCGATCCAAGTTGGCTAGGCAACTTCGTCAATCTAAGTTAGTCAGGTGATCTTGCGACCTGAGTTGATCTGGATGGTGACCCGAGTTGATCCGACTGGCAACCCAAGTTGTTTTGGGGACTCGAGTCGATCCAGAAACCCGAGTTGACTCGGCGATGCGAGTCGATCCAATGATCCGAATTACTTATGCGACTGGAGTAATTCAAGTTGGGGGACTTGACAGCTTGGCATGCTAAGGCGACTTCATTGATGAGTTGGCATACTTGTCAGCATTACTATTGTGCATATTAGATTGAGGTGATCCAAGTTTGAATGAGTTGGCATGGATCGAGGTGGACATCATTTGATGCAGTCTGACTAGTTATTGTTAGACGCAGTGTTGAAATGACCCGGGGTCATTTCATATAACCGCTGGGAGGCTTTCGTGGTAGTAGGGCAAGACCTGCGATGAGAACTTAACAAGGTCGCTGGCGGGGTCGAAACTCGTAGGAAAAAATGGATAAAGGAGGCTCTATACAAGGAAAAGAACAAAATTTTCAAGTTATAAAAAACTTAAATCACTAGAGCCATCCATGGAGTCACGCCTAGCTCGTTGGCGACGGGATCCCGGTGAGCTCGCTCACGAGCAAGATCTCGGACAGGATCCGGTCGAGCTCGTTGGCGATCCTCAGGGCGGGGTCAAAAGTCCTAAAAAAATAGACAAAGGAGGCTTCGTACAATGAAAAGAATGAAAAAACTAGAGTTGAAAAAGAAAACCACTCGTGCCATTCATGGAGTCACACCCAACTTAGTGACCCAAATTGATCGGGTGACCCGACCTAACCCGAGTTGGTTAGGTGATGTGGTGACCCGAGCTGATCTGGCTGACGACCCGAGTCGATGTGGCGACCTGAGTTGATCTGGTTGGCGACAAGAATTGATCTGGCAACCCGACCCGATCTAGAGAACTGACCCAACCCGATCTAGAGACCTGACCCAACCCGACCCGACCCAACTTGGCCTGGCAATCTGGTGACCCGAGTTGATCTGGTTGGTGACCCGAGTCAATTTGTTGACCTGAGTTGATCAGGCTGGCATACTTAGTTGACTTCATTGATGAGTTTGCATACTCGTTAGTATTACTATTATGCATATTAGATTGAGGCGATCCAAGTTTGAATGAGTTAGCCTAGCTCGCTTGCGAGTGGGGTCAAAACTCAAATTTGTTAACCCGAGTTGATCTGGCTGGTGACCCGAGTTGATTTGGTGACCCGAGCTGATTTGGCTGGCGACCTAAGTCGATGTGATGATCTGAGTTGATCTGGCTGGCGACCTGAGTTGATCTGGCGATCTGACTTCATCCGTCGACCTGACTCGAGTTGGTCAGGTGATCTAATGACCTGAGCTGATCTGGTTGGCGAGTCGAGTCGAGTCGATGTAGCAACTCGAGTTGATCTGGCTGGCGAGCTGAAATGATCCCGCGACTTGACCCAATCTGGAGACCTTACCCGACCTGACCTGAGTTGGTCTGGCGACCCAAGTTGATCTGGTTGGTGACTCGAGTCGATGTGTTGACCCGAGTTGATCTGGCTGGAGACCCAATTTGATCTGGTGACCCGACTCGATCCAGAGACCCGACCTAACCTAAGTTAGTCAGGTGATTTGGTGACCTGATTTGATCTATCTGGATACCCGAATCGATCCGATGAACCGAGTCGATCGGACGACCCATCCTGATCTGGAGACCTGAGTCGATCCGGTGACCTGCGTCAATACGGTGACCCGAGTCGATTCGAGGACTCGAGTCGATCCGGTGACCCGAGTCGATCTGGCGACCCGAGTCGATCTGATGACTCGAGTTAATTAGGTGACCCAAGTTGTTTTGGCAATACGAGTTACTTATGCGACTCGAGTGATCCGAGCTAGCAAACTAGACAGCTTGGCATATTGGAATGTGTTAACAACATAAGCTGATGTGTTGACCCGAGTTGATCATGTTAGTGACCCGAGTTGATCTAATTAGCGACCTGAGTTGATCCGGTGACCCGACCTGATCAGGAGACCTAACCCAACCTGACCTAAGTTAGTTAGGTGATTTGGTGACCCGAGCTGATCTATCTGGATACTCGAGTTGATGTGGCAACCTAAGTTGATCTGGCTGGTGACCCGAATTAATCTGGTGACCCGACCTGACCTGAGTTGGTTAGGTGATGTGGCAACCTGAGCTGATCTAGGTGATGACCCAAGTCGATGTGGTGACTTGAGTTAATCTAGCTAGCAACCCGAGTTGATCCAGCGACCTATCGCGATCTAGAGACCCGAGTCAAGCCGGCAACCCGAGTCGACCTAACGACCTGAGTGATCTAAGTTTATTATGGTAGTTGGAGTTACTTATGCGACTCGACTGATCTAAGTTGGAGGACTTGACAACTTGGCATACTGAGATGACTTCATTGATGAGTTTGCATACTCATCAGCATTACTATTGTGCATATTGGATGTGGTGACCTGAGTTGATCTGGCTAGGGACCTGATCTGGCTGGTGACCTAAGTCGATGTGGTGACCTAAGTTGATCTAGCTCAGGACCCGACTTGATCTGGTGACCCGACTTGATCTAGAGACCCCACCTGAGTTGAGTTCATCGAGCGATCTAGGGATCCAAGATGATCTAGCTGACTACCTGAGTCGATGTGGTGTCCCGAGTCGATCTGGCAACTCGAGTTGATCTGGCTGGCGACCCAAGTTGGCTAGGTGATGTGGCAACCTGAGTCAATGTGGCGATCAAGGCTGATTTGGTTGGCGACCTAAGTTGGTCAGGTGATCTGGTGACCAGAGCTGATCTAGCGACCCGAGTTGATCTAGTTGGCGACCCATGTGATGACCTAAGTTGATTTGGCTAGCGACACGAGTTGATCAAGTGACCCGTCCCGATCCAAAGACCTGAGTCGATTCGGCTATGTCAACCCAGCAACCTGAGTTGACTTGATGACCCGAGTCGACCCCGTGACCTGAGTCGACCTAGTGACCCGAGTCACTATGGTGACCTAATTTATTATGGCTATCTGAGTTACTTATGCGACTCGAGTGATCTAAGTTGGGGGACTTGACATACTGAGATGACTTCATTGATGTGTTTGCATACTCATCAACATTACTATTGTGCATATTAGATTTATGCGATCCAAGTTTAAATGAGTTGGCCTAGCTTGATCGTGAGCGAGGTCAAAAGTTGTAAAAAAAATAGACAAAGGAGGCTCCCTACGACAAAAAGAATGAAAAAACCAGAGTTAAAAAAAAATCACTCAGGCCATACATGGAGTCACGCCCTTCTTATTGTCGAGCTAGAAGCGGAGACTTGACTATGATAATACTTGAAGAGGAGTATGGGTCAATCATTCAAAAAGTGGACAGACTCACTGGAGATCTAAGTAGGTCAGGCTATCTAGTGACCTGACCTAATCTGGCTGGTGACCCGAGTCGATGTGGTGACCTGAGTTGATCTGGCTCGGGACCCGACTTGATCTGGTGACTCGACTCGATCTAGAGACCCCACCCGACCTGAGTTCATCGGGCGATCTGGTGATCTGAGATGATCTAGCTAACTACCTGAGTCGATGTCGTGTCCTGAGTTGATCTGGCGAACCGAGTTGGCCAGGTGATGTGGTGACCCAAGCTGATCTGGCTGGCGACCCGAGTCGGTTAGGTGATTTGGCGACCAGAGCAGATTTGGCTAGTGACCCAAGCTGATCTGGTGACCTGAGTTGATCTAATTGGTGACTCATGTGGTGACCCGAGTTGATCAAGTGACCTGTCCTGATCTAGAGACCCGAGTCGATCCAATAACCTGAGTTGACCCGGCGACCCGAGTCAACTTGACGACCCGAGTCAACCCAGCGACCTGCGTCGACCTAGTGACCCGCGTCGACCCAGTGACTCGCGTCGACCCAGTGACCCGTGTCGACCCAGTGACCCGTGTCAAACTGGCGACCCATGTCGAACCGGTGACTCGTGTTGACCTGACAACCCGCATCGACCTGGTGACCCAAGTCAACCCAAGTCGACTCGAGGCCCGAGTTGATCTGGCAACCCAAGTCGACCCGAGTCGACCCGATAACCTGAGTCAACCGAGTCACCTGAGTTGATCTGGCTGGTGACCCGAGTTGGCCAAGTAATGTGGCGACCTGAGTCAATGTGGTGACCCAAGCTGATCTGGCGACCACAGCTGATCTGGCTGGTGACCCAAGCTGATCTGGCGATCCGAGTTGATCTAGTTGGGGACCAGTGTGGTGACCTGAGTTGATCTCGCTAGCTACCTAACTTGATCTAGTTGGTGACCCGTGTGGTGACCGAGTCGACCCAGTGACCTGAGTCAATCGGTTGACCCAGTGACCTGAGTCAACTGAGTCAACCCGATGACAAGAGTCAATCGAGTCGACATGGTGACCTGAGATGACCGAGTCAGTCAGGTGATTGAGTCGACCCAGTGACCTGAATCGATTGAGTCGACCCGAGTCGACCAGGAGACCTTAGTAGACTAGGTCGACCCGTGTCAACCCAAGTCAACTTGAGGCCTGAGTCGATCCAGCAACCCAAGTCGACTCGGTGACCCGAGTCGACCCAGTGACCCAAGTCGACCTGATGACCTGAGTCAACCGAGTCGACCCGGTGACCCGAGTTGACCGAGTCGACCCAATGACCCGAGTCAATCGAGTCGACCCGAGTCGACCCAGCGACTGGGGTTTCTGTGGTGACCTAATTTATTATGGCAGTTGGAGTTACTCATTGGCGACCAGAGCTGATCTAGCAACCCGAGTTGATCTAGTTGGCGACCTAACCTGATCTAGCTGGCGAACTAATTTTGTCAGGTGATTTGGCGACAAGAGTTGATTTGGCTGGTGACCCAAGCTGATATGGTGACCTGAGTAAATCTAGTTGGGGACCCGTGTGGTGACTTGAGTTGATCTCGCTAGAAACTTGAGTTGATCCAATGACCCCTCCTGATCTAGAGGCCCGAGTCAACCCGAGTTGACCCGGTGACCCGAGTCACTCGAGTCGACCCGAGTCAATCGAGTCGACCCAGTGACTTGAGTCAACCGAGTCGACCCAGTGACCCGAATCAACCGAGTCGGTCAAGTGACTGAGTCGACCCGGTGACCTGAGTCGACTGAGTTGACCCAGTCGACCTGGTGACCTGAGTCGACAGAGTTGACCCAGTGACCTGAGTCAACTGAGTCGACCTGGTGACCCGAGTCAACTAAGTCGACCTAAGTCAGTCAGGTGATTAAGTCGACCCGAGTTGACCAAGTGACCCGAGTCAACCGAATCGACCGAGTGACCTGAGTCAACTGAGTCGACCCGATGACCCGAGTCAACTGAGTCGACCTGAGTCAACCGAGTCGACCGAGTCAACGTGGTGACCCGAGTCAACTGAGTCGGTCAGGTGACTAAGTCGACCCGAGTCAACCAGAGTCGACTGAGTCAACCTAGTGACCTGAATCAATTGAGTCGACCCGGTGACCTGAGTTGACTAGGTCGACCCGTGTCAACCCAAGTCGACTCGAGGCTTGAGTCAATCCAGCAACCCAAGTCGACTCGGTGACCCGAGTCGACCCAGTGACCCGATGACCCGAGTCGACCCGGTGACCCGAGTTGACCGAGTCGACCCAATGACCCGAGTCAACTGAGTCGACCCGGTGACCTGAGTCAACCAAGTCGACCCAGCGACCGGGGTTTTTATGGTGGCCTAATTTATTATGGTAGTCAGAGTTACTCACTGGCGACTAGAGCTGATCTAGCACCCCGAGTTGATCTAGTTAGCGACCTAACCTGATCTGGCTGGTGAACTAATTTTGTCAGGTGATCTGGCGATAAGAGCTGATCTGGTTGGTGACCCAAGCTGATATGGTGACTCGAGTAAATCTAGTTGCCGACCCATGTGGTGACCTGAGTTGATCTCGCTAGCGACTTGAGTTGATCCAATGACCCGTCTCGATCTAGAGGCTCGAGTCGAGCCAGCAACCCAAGTCGAGCTAGCAACCCGAGTCAACCGAGTCGACCTGATGACCTGAGCCAACCGAGTCGACTCGGTGACCCGGTGACCTGAATCAACCGAGTCGACCCGGTGACCAGAGTCGACTAAGTCGACCCAGTCGACCTGAGTCAACCGAGTCGACCCAGTGACCTGAGTCGACCCGATGACCCGAGCCAACCGAGTCGACCTAGTGACCCGGTGACCCGAATCAACCGAGTCGACCCGGTGACTAGAGTTGACTAAGTCGACCCAGTCGACCTGAGTCAACCGAGTCGACCCAGTGACCCGAGTCGACCCGATGACCCGAGCCAACCGAGTCGACCAGTGACCCGGTGACCCGAATCAACCAAGTCGACCCGGTGACCAGAGTCGACTGAGTCGACTCGGTGACCCGAGTCAACCGAGTCGATAGAGTTAACCCAGTGACCCGAGTCAACCGTGTCAACCCAATGACCTGAGTTGACATGGTGACCTGAGTCAACCAAGTTGACCTAAGTCAGTAAGGTGACTGAGTCGACCCGAGTCGACTCGGTGACCTGAGTCAACTGAGTCGACCTGGTGACCTAAGTCAACTAAGTCGACCCGGTGACCTGAGTTGACCCAGTGACATGAGTCAACCGAGTCGACCCGATGACTTGAGTCAACCGAGTCGACCCTGTGACCTGAGTCAACCGAGTCGACCCAGCGACCTGAGTCACTGTGGTGACCCAATTTATTATGGCAGTCGAAGTTACTGGCTGGCGACCCGAGTTGATCTAGTTGGTGACATAAGCTGATCTGGCTGGTGACCTAATTTTGTTAGGTGATCTGGTGACCAGAGCTGATCTAGCTGGTGACCCAAGCTGATCTGGCGACCTGAGTTGATCTAGTTGGCGACCCGTGTGGTGACCTGAGTTGATCTAGTTGGCGACCCGTGTGGTGACCTGAGTTGATCTCGCTAGCGACTTGAGTTGACCAAGTGACTCATCCCGATTTAGAGGCCTAAGTCGATCCGGCAACCCAAGTCAACCCGGTGACTTGAGTCAACCGCGTCGACCGAGTCAACCTAGTGACCCGAGTCGATCGAGTCGACTCGATGACCTGAGTCAACTGAGTTGACCCGATGACCTGAGTCAATTGAGTCGACCTGGTGACCCAAGTCAACCGAGTCGACCTAAGTCGACCCGGTGACTTGAGTCAACCGAGTCAACCCGGTGACCTGAGTCAACTGAGTCGACCGAGTTGACCTAGTGACCTAAGTCAACCAAGTCGACCCAGTGACCCGACTCGACCGAGTCGACCCAGCGACCCGAGTCGCTGTGGTGACCCAATTTATTATGGCAGTCAAAGTTATTGGCTAGCGACCAGAGTTGATCTAGCGACCTGAATTGATCTAGTTGGCAACCTAAGCTGATCTGGTTGTCGACCTAATTTTGTGAGGTGATCTAGTGACCAGAGCTAATTTGGCTGTCGACCTAATTTTGTGAGGTGATCTAGCAACCAGAGCTGATCTGGCTGGTGACCCAATCTGATCTGGCGACTCGAGTTGATCTAGTTGGCGACCTGTGTGGTGACCTGAGTTGATCTCGCTAGCGACTTGTGTTGATCTAGTGACCCATCCTGATCTAGAGGCTTGAGTTGATCCAACAACCCAAGTCGATCCGAGTCGACCGAGTCGACTCGATCATCCGAGTCAACCGAGTTGACCCGGTGACCCGAGTCGACCCGGTGACCTGAGTCAATCGAGTCGACCCGGTGACCTGAGTCAACTGAGTCAACCCAGTGACCTGAGTCAACCGAGTCGACCCGAGTCAACTGAGTTGACGCGGTGACCCGAGTCAACCAAGTCGATCGATTCAACCCGGTGATCCGAGTCGACCTGAGTCGACCGAGTCGGTTAGGTGACTGAGTCGACCCGATGACCTAAGTTGACCGAGTCGACCCAGTGACCTGACTCAATTGAGTCGACCCAGTGACCCGAGTCAACTGAGTCGACCCAATGACTCGAGTCAACCGAGTCGACCTGGTGACCCAAGTCAACTGAGTCGACCGAGTTGACCCGATGACCCGAGTCAACTGAGTCGACCCAGTGACCCAAGTCGCTGTGGTGACCTAATTTATTATGGCAGTTAAAGTTACTAGCTGGCGACCAGAGCTGAGCTGGCAACCTGAATTGATCTAGTGGGTGACCTAAGCTGATCTGGCTAGTGACCTAATTTTGTCAGGTCATCTGGAGACCAGAGCTGATCTGGCTGGTGACCCAAGTTGATCTGGTGACTCAAGTTGATCTAGTTGGCGACCCGTGTGGTGACCTGAGTTGATCTTGCTAGCGATTTGAGTTGATCCAGTGACCCGTCCTGATCCAGAGGCCTGAGTCAATCCGGCAACCCAAGTCGACTCGGTGACCCGAGTCTATCGAGTTGACCGAGTGACCTGAGTCAACCGAGTCGACTCGATGACCCGAGTCAACCGAGTCGACTCGATGACCCGAGTCAACCGAGTCGACTGAGTCGACGTGGTGTCCCGAGTCGGTCAGGTGACCGAGTCGACCCGAGTAAACCAGAGTCGACTGAGTTGACCTAGTGACCTGAATCAATTGAGTCAACCTAGTGACCTGAGTCGACTAGGTCGACCCGTGTCAACCCAAGTCGACTCGAGGCCTAAGTTGATTCGGCAACCCAAGTCGACTCGGTGACCCACGTCGACCGAGTCGACCCAGTGACCCGAGTTGACCCGATGACCCGAGTTGACCCGGTGACCCGAGTTGATCAAGTTGACTGAGTTGACTGAGTCGACCCAGCGACCAGGGTTTTTGTGGTGACCCAATTTATTATGGCAGTCGGAGTTACTCACTGGCGACCAGAGCTAATCTAGCGACCTGAGTTGATCTAATTGGTGACCTAACCTGATCTGGTTGGTGAACTAATTTTGTCAGGTGATCTGGTGACAAGAGCTGATCTGGTTGGTGACCCAAGCTGATATGGCGACCTGAGTAAATCTAGTTGGTGATCCGTGTGGTGACCTGAGTTGATCTCGCTAGCGACTTGAGTTGATCCAGTGACCCATCCCGATCCAGAGGCCCGAGTCGAGCCGGCAACCCAACTCGACCTGAGTCAATCGAGTCGACTCGAGTCCACCGAGTCGACCCAGTGACCCGAGTCAACCTGGTCAACTCGATGACCCGAGCCAACCGAGTCGACCCAGTGACCCGGTGACTCGAATCAACTGAGTCGACCCGGTGACCAGAGTTGACTAAGTCGACCCAGCTGACTTGGTGACCTGAGTCGACAGAGTTGACCTAGTGACCTGAGTCAACCGTGTTGACCTGATGACCTAAGTTGACCTGGTGACCCAAGTCAACCAAGTCTACCTAAGTTAGTAAGGTGACTGAGTTGACCCGAGTCGACCTAGTGACCTGAGTCAACCGAGTCGACCTGGTGACTCGAGTCGACCCAGTGACATGAGTCAACTGAGTCGACCCAATGACCTGAGTCAACTGAGTCAACCGAGTCGACCCTATGACCTGAGTCAACCAAGTTGACCTAGCGACCCGAGTCACTATGGTGACCCAATTTATTATGGCAGTCAAAGTTATTGGCTGGCGACCTGAGTTGATCTAGTTGGTGACATAAGCTGATATGGCGACCAGAGCTGATCTAGCTGGTGACCCAAGCTAATCTGGTGACCCAAGTTGATCTAGTTGGCGACCCATGTGGTGACCTGAGTTGATCTCGCTAGTAACTTGAGTTGACCCGATGATCCATCTTGATCTAGAGGCCCGAGTCGATCCGGCAACCCAAGTCGACCTGGTGACCTGAGTCAACCGCGTCGACCGACTCGACCCAGTGACCTGAGTCAACTAAGTTGACCTGATGACTTGAGTCAACTGAGTTGACCCAATGACCGGAGTCAACTGAGTTGACCCGATGACCTGAGTCAACTGAGTTAACACGATGACTCGAGGCAACCAAGTCGACCCAAGTCGACCGAGTCAGTCAGGTGACTGAGTCGACCTAAGTCGACCTAGTGACCTGAGTCGACCGAGTCAACCCGGTGACTCGAGTCAACAGAGTCGACCGAGTCGACCCAGTGACCCGTGTCAACCGAGTTGACCTGGTGACCCGAGTCGATCGAGTCGACCCAGCGACCTGAGTCACTATGGTGACCTAATTTATTATGGCAGTCAGAGTTACTGGCTGGTGACTAGAGCTGATCTGGTGACCTGAATTGATCTAGTTGGCAACCTAAGCTGATTTGGCTGTCGACCTAATTTTGTGAGGTGATCTGGCGACCAGAGCTGATCTGGCTAGTGACCCAATCTGATTTGGTGACCTGAGTTGATCTAGTTGGTGACCCGTGTGGTGACCTGAGTTGATCTCACTAGCGACTTGTGTTGATCTAGTGACCCATCCCAATCTAGAGGCCTGAGTCGATCCGGCAACCCAAGTCGATTCGAGTTGACTCGGTGACCCGAGTCAACCGAGTCGACCCAGTGACCTGAGTCAATTGAGTCAACCCAGTGACCTGAGTCAACCGAGTCGACCCGATGACCCGAGTCAACCGAGTCAACCCGATGACCCGAGTCAACCGAGTCGACGCAGTGACCTGAGTCAACCAAGTCGATGCGGTGACCCAAGTCAACCGAGTCGACCCGGTGACCTGAGTCAACCGAGTTGACCTGAGTCAACCCGACGACCTGAGTCGACCCGATGACCCGACTCGATCGAGTCGACCTGGTGACCTGACTCGACCGAGTCGACCCAATGACCCAAGTCAACCGAGTCGACCCGGTGACCCGAGTCAACTGAGTCGACCGAGTTCACCCGGTGACCTGAGTCAATTGAGTCGACCCAGTGACCCAAGTTGCTAGTGACCTAATTTTGTTAGGTGATCTGGAGACCAGAGTTGATCTGGTTGGTGACCCAAGCTAATCTGGCGACCAGAGTTGATCTAGTTGGTGACCCGTGTGGTGACCTAAGTTGATCTTGCTAGCAACTTGAGTTGATCCAGTAACCCATCCTGATCCAGAGGCCTGAGTCGATCTGGTAACCCAAGTCGACCTGAGTCGACCTGGTGACCCGACTCAACCGAGTCGACCCGATGACCCGAATCAACCAAGTCGACCTGATGACCCGAGTCAACCAAGTCGACCTTGTGACCCGAGTCAACCAAGTCGACCCGAGTCAGTCAGGTGACTGAGTCAACCCGGTGACCTGAGTCGATTAAGTCAACGGAGTCCACCCAATGACCTGAGTCAACTGAGTCGATCGTGTCAACCCAGTAACCTAAGTCAACCCGGTGAATCGAGTCAACTGAGTCGATCGAGTCGACCCGGTGACCTGAGTCAACTGAGTCGACCTGAGTCGACTGAGTCAACCCAGTTACCTGAGTCACTGTGGTGACCTAATTTATTATGGTAGTCAGAGTTACTGGCTGGTGACCTAAGCTAATCTGGCTGGTGACTTAAGTTTGTCAGGTGATCTAGCGACCAGAGTTGATCTGGTTGGTGACCCAAGCTGATCTGGCGATGTGAGTTGATCTAGTTGGCGACCCGTGTGGTGACCTGAGTTGATCTCGCTAGCGACTTGAGTTGATCCAGTGACCCGTACTGATCCAGAGGCCCGAGTCGATCTGACAACCCAAGTCGACCCGGTGACCCGAGTCAACTTGGTGACTCGAGTCGATCCGATGACCTGAGTCAACTGAGTCATCCCGAGTCGACCGAGTCAGTCAGGTGACTGAGTCGACCCGGTGACCTGAGTCAACCAAGTCGACCTGGTGACCCAAGTCCATCGAGTCGACCGAGTCGACCCAGTGACCTGATTCAACCAAGTCGACCTGGTGACCCGAGTCAACCGAGTCGACCTGGTGACCCGAGTCGCTGTGGTGACCCAATTTATTATGGCAGTCAAAGTTTTTGGCTGGCAACCAGAGCTGATCTGGCGACCTGAGTTGATCTAGTTAGCGACCTAAGCTGATCTAGTTGGCGACCTAAGATGAAATGGTTGGTGACCCAGGCTGATCTAGTTAGTGACCTGATTTTGTCAGGTGATCTAGCGACTAGAGCTGATCTAGCTGGTGACCCAAGCTGATCTAGTGACCCGAGTTGATCTAGTTGGTTACCTGTGTGGTGACCTGAGCTGATCTCGCTAGCAACTTGAGTTGATCTAGTGACCCGTGCAATCTAGAGGCCCGAGTAGATCCGACAACCCAAGTCGACTTGAGTCGACCTGAGTCAACCGAGTCAGCTGAGTCGACCTAAGTCACCCTAGTCGACCCGGTGATCCAAGTCAACTGAGTTGACTCAAGTTGACTGCGTCGACCCGAGTCGACCGGGTCGGTCAGGTGACTGACTCGACCTGAGTCGATTTGGCTACCTGAGTCAACTCGGTGACCCGAGTCGATCGAGTCGACCGAGTCGACCAAGTCCACCCAGTGACCTGAGTCACCTTAGTCGACCGAGCGACCAGAGTCGTTGTAGTGACCTAATTTATTATGGCAGTATGAGTTACCGACTAGCGAGCAGAGTTGATCTAGCCACCCGAGATGATCTAGTTTGCGACCTGAGTTGATCTAGTTGGTGACCCGAGTTGATCTGCCTGTTGACCTAATTTTGTCAAGTGATCTAGCGACCAGAGCTGATCAAGCCGAGCGGAACCGAACCGGTCGAGCTCTCCGGGGAGCGGCGGGGCGGGATCGGCGCCGAGCTCGCTCCCGGGCGGGGTCGAAACTCGCGGAAAAAAAATGAACAAAGGAGGCCCCGTACGAGGATAAGAACGAAAAAACCAGAGTTAAATTAAAAAAAAAAAAAAAAAAAAAAAAAAAATTACTTTCGGGTCATACGTGTAGCCACGCCCAGCTCGCCCGCGGACGGGATCCCCATCGAGCTCGTCGAGCCGAGCGGCGCTCGCGGGCGGGGTCCGATCCGAGCGGAACCGAACCGGTCGAGCTCTCCGGGGAGCGGCGGGGCGGGATCGGCGCCGAGCTCGCTCCGGGGCGGGGTCGAAACTCGCGGAAAAAAAATGAACAAAGGAGGCTCCGTACGAGGATAAGAACGAAAAAACCAGAGTTAAAAAAAAAAAAAAAAAAAAAAAAAATACATTCGCGTCATACGTGTAGCCACGCCCAGCTCGCCCGCGGACGGGATCCCCATCGAGCTCGTCGAGCCGAGCGGCGCTCGCGGGCGGGGTCCGATCCGAGCGGAACCGAACCGGTCGAGCTCTCCGGGGAGCGGCGGGGCGGGATCGGCGCCGAGCTCGCTCCCGGGCGGGGTCGAAACTCGCGGAAAAAAAATGAACAAAGGAGGCTCCGTACGAGGATAAGAACGAAAAAACCAGAGTTTAAAAAAAAATTAAAAAAAAAAAATTACATTCGGGTCATACGTGTAGCCACGCCCAGCTCGCCCGCGGACGGGATCCCCATCGAGCTCGTCGAGCCGAGCGGCGCTCGCGGGCGGGGTCCGATCCGAGCGGAACCGAACCGGTCGAGCTCTCCGGGGAGCGGCGAGGCGGGATCGGCGCCGAGCTCGCTCCCGGGCGGGGTCGAAACTCGCGGAAAAAAAATGAACAAAGGAGGCTCCGTACGAGGATAAGAACGAAAAAACCAGAGTTAAAAAAAAAAAAAAAAAAAAAAAAAATTACATTCGGGTCATACGTGTAGCCACGCCCAGCTCGCCCGCGGACGGGATCCCATTCGAGCTCGTCGAGCCGAGCGGCGCTCGCGGGCGGGGTCCGATCCGAGCGGAACCGAACCGGTCGAGCTCTCCGGGGAGCGGCGGGGCAGGATCGGCGCCGAGCTCGCTCCCGGGCGGGGTCGAAACTCGCGGAAAAAAAATGAACAAAGGAGGCTCCGTACGAGGATAAGAACGAAAAAACCAGAGTTAAAAAAAAAAAAAAAAAAAAAATTACATTCGGGTCATACGTGTAGCCACGCCCAGCTCGCCCGCGGACGGGATCCCCATCGAGCTCGTCGAGCCGAGCGGCGCTCGCGGGCGGGGTCCGATCCGAGCGGAACCGAACCGGTCGAGCTCTCCGGGGAGCGGCGGGGCGGGATCGGCGCCGAGCTCGCTCCCGGGCGGGGTCGAAACTCGCGGAAAAAAAATGAACAAAGGAGGCTCCGTACGAGGATAAGAACGAAAAAACCAGAGTTAAAAAAAAAAAAAAAAAAAAAAAAAATACATTCGCGTCATACGTGTAGCCACGCCCAGCTCGCCCGCGGACGGGATCCCCATCGAGCTCGTCGAGCCGAGCGGCGCTCGCGGGCGGGGTCCGATCCGAGCGGAACCGAACCGGTCGAGCTCTCCGGGGAGCGGCGGGGCGGGATCGGCGCCGAGCTCGCTCCCGGGCGGGGTCGAAACTCGCGGAAAAAAAATGAACAAAGGAGGCTCCGTACGAGGATAAGAACGAAAAAACCAGAGTTAAAAAAAAAAAAAAAAAAAAAAAAAAATTACATTCGGGTCATACGTGTAGCCACGCCCAGCTCGCCCGCGGACGGGATCCCCATCGAGCTCGTCGAGCCGAGCGGCGCTCGCGGGCGGGGTCCGATCCGAGCGGAACCGAACCGGTCGAGCTCTCCGGGGAGCGGCGGGGCGGGATCGGCGCCGAGCTCGCTCCCGGGCGGGGTCGAAACTCGCGGAAAAAAAATGAACAAAGGAGGCCCCGTACGAGGATAAGAACGAAAAAACCAGAGTTAAAAAAAAAAAAAAAAAAAAAAAAAAATTACTTTCGGGTCATACGTGTAGCCACGCCCAGCTCGCCCGCGGACGGGATCCCCATCGAGCTCGTCGAGCCGAGCGGCGCTCGCGGGCGGGGTCCGATCCGAGCGGAACCGAACCGGTCGAGCTCTCCGGGGAGCGGCGGGGCGGGATCGGCGCCGAGCTCGCTCCGGGGCGGGGTCGAAACTCGCGGAAAAAAAATGAACAAAGGAGGCTCCGTACGAGGATAAGAACGAAAAAACCAGAGTTAAAAAAAAAAAAAAAAAAAAAAAAAATACATTCGCGTCATACGTGTAGCCACGCCCAGCTCGCCCGCGGACGGGATCCCCATCGAGCTCGTCGAGCCGAGCGGCGCTCGCGGGCGGGGTCCGATCCGAGCGGAACCGAACCGGTCGAGCTCTCCGGGGAGCGGCGGGGCGGGATCGGCGCCGAGCTCGCTCCCGGGCGGGGTCGAAACTCGCGGAAAAAAAATGAACAAAGGAGGCTCCGTACGAGGATAAGAACGAAAAAACCAGAGTTAAAAAAAAAATTAAAAAAAAAAAATTACATTCGGGTCATACGTGTAGCCACGCCCAGCTCGCCCGCGGACGGGATCCCCATCGAGCTCGTCGAGCCGAGCGGCGCTCGCGGGCGGGGTCCGATCCGAGCGGAACCGAACCGGTCGAGCTCTCCGGGGAGCGGCGAGGCGGGATCGGCGCCGAGCTCGCTCCCGGGCGGGGTCGAAACTCGCGGAAAAAAAATGAACAAAGGAGGCTCCGTACGAGGATAAGAACGAAAAAACCAGAGTTAAAAAAAAAAAAAAAAAAAAAAAAAAATTACATTCGGGTCATACGTGTAGCCACGCCCAGCTCGCCCGCGGACGGGATCCCCATCGAGCTCGTCGAGCCGAGCGGCGCTCGCGGGCGGGGTCCGATCCGAGCGGAACCGAACCGGTCGAGCTCTCCGGGGAGCGGCGGGGCGGGATCGGCGCCGAGCTCGCTCCCGGGCGGGGTCGAAACTCGCGGAAAAAAAATGAACAAAGGAGGCTCCGTACGAGGATAAGAACGAAAAAACCAGAGTTTTAAAAAAAAAAAAAAAAAAAATTACATTCGGGTCATACGTGTAGCCACGCCCAGCTCGCCCGCGGACGGGATCCCCATCGAGCTCGTCGAGCCGAGCGGCGCTCGCGGGCGGGGTCCGATCCGAGCGGAACCGAACCGGTCGAGCTCTCCGGGGAGCGGCGGGGCGGGATCGGCGCCGAGCTCGCTCCCTGGCGGGGTCGAAACTCGCGGAAAAAAAATGAACAAAGGAGGCTCCGTACGAGGATAAGAACGAAAAAACCAGAGTTTTAAAAAAAAAAAAAAAAAAAAATTACATTCGGGTCATACGTGTAGCCACGCCCAGCTCGCCCGCGGACGGGATCCCCATCGAGCTCGTCGAGCCGAGCGGCGCTCGCGGGCGGGGTCCGATCCGAGCGGAACCGAACCGGTCGAGCTCTCCGGGGAGCGGCGGGGCGGGATCGGCGCCGAGCTCGCTCCCGGGCGGGGTCGAAACTCGCGGGAAAAAAATGAACAAAGGAGGCTCCGTACGAGGATAAGAACGAAAAAACCAGAGTTAAAAAAAAAAAAAAAAAAAAAAAAAAAAATTACATTCGGGTCATACGTGTAGCCACGCCCAGCTCGCCCGCGGACGGGATCCCCATCGAGCTCGTCGAGCCGAGCGGCGCTCGCGGGCGGGGTCCGATCTGAGCGGAACCGAACCGGTCGAGCTCTCCGGGGAGCGGCGGGGCGGGATCGGCGCCGAGCTCGCTCCCGGGCGGGGTCGAAACTCGCGGAAAAAAAATGAACAAAGGAGGCTCCGTACGAGGATAAGAACGAAAAAACCAGAGTTAAAAAAAAAAAAAAAAAAAAAATTACATTCGGGTCATACGTGTAGCCACGCCCAGCTCGCCCGCGGACGGGATCCCCATCGAGCTCGTCGAGCCGAGCGGCGCTCGCGGGCGGGGTCCGATCCGAGCGGAACCGAACCGGTCGAGCTCTCCGGGGAGCGGCGGGGCGGGATCGGCGCCGAGCTCGCTCCCGGGCGGGGTCGAAACTCGCGGAAAAAAAATGAACAAAGGAGGCTCCGTACGAGGATAAGAACGAAAAAACCAGAGTTTTAAAAAAAAAAAAAAAAAAAAATTACATTCGGGTCATACGTGTAGCCACGCCCAGCTCGCCCGCGGACGGGATCCCCATCGAGCTCGTCGAGCCGAGCGGCGCTCGCGGGCGGGGTCCGATCCGAGCGGAACCGAACCGGTCGAGCTCTCCGGGGAGCGGCGGGGCGGGATCGGCGCCGAGCTCGCTCCCGGGCGGGGTCGAAACTCGCGGGAAAAAAATGAACAAAGGAGGCTCCGTACGAGGATAAGAACGAAAAAACCAGAGTTAAAAAAAAAAAAAAAAAAAAAAAAAAAAATTACATTCGGGTCATACGTGTAGCCACGCCCAGCTCGCCCGCGGACGGGATCCCCATCGAGCTCGTCGAGCCGAGCGGCGCTCGCGGGCGGGGTCCGATCGGAGCGGAACCGAACCGGTCGAGCTCTCCGGGGAGCGGCGGGGCGGGATCGGCGCCGAGCTCGCTCCCGGGCGGGGTCGAAACTCGCGGAAAAAAAATGAACAAAGGAGGCTCCGTACGAGGATAAGAACGAAAAAACCAGAGTTAAAAAAAAAAAAAAAAAAAAAAATTACATTCGGGTCATACGTGTAGCCACGCCCAGCTCGCCCGCGGACGGGATCCCCATCGAGCTCGTCGAGCCGAGCGGCGCTCGCGGGCGGGGTCCGATCCGAGCGGAACCGAACCGGTCGAGCTCTCCGGGGAGCGGCGGGGCGGGATCGGCGCCGAGCTCGCTCCCGGGCGGGGTCGAAACTCGCGGAAAAAAAATGAACAAAGGAGGCCCCGTACGAGGATAAGAACGAAAAAACCAGAGTTAAAAAAAAAAAAAAAAAAAAAAAAAAAAAAAAAAAAAAACTTTCGGGTCATAAGTGTAGCCACGCCCAGCTCGCCCGCGGACGGGATCCCCATCGAGCTCGTCGAGCCGAGCGGCGCTCGCGGGCGGGGTCCGATCCGAGCGGAACCGAACCGGTCGAGCTCTCCGGGGAGCGGCGGGGCGGGATCGGCGCCGAGCTCGCTCCGGGGCGGGGTCGAAACTCGCGGAAAAAAAATGAACAAAGGAGGCTCCGTACGAGGATAAGAACGAAAAAACCAGAGTTTTAAAAAAAAAAAAAAAAAAAATTACATTCGGGTCATACGTGTAGCCACGCCCAGCTCGCCCGCGGACGGGATCCCCATCGAGCTCGTCGAGCCGAGCGGCGCTCGCGGGCGGGGTCCGATCCGAGCGGAACCGAACCGGTCGAGCTCTCCGGGGAGCGGCGGGGCGGGATCGGCGCCGAGCTCGCTCCCTGGCGGGGTCGAAACTCGCGGAAAAAAAATGAACAAAGGAGGCTCCGTACGAGGATAAGAACGAAAAAACCAGAGTTTTAAAAAAAAAAAAAAAAAAAAATTACATTCGGGTCATACGTGTAGCCACGCCCAGCTCGCCCGCGGACGGGATCCCCATCGAGCTCGTCGAGCCGAGCGGCGCTCGCGGGCGGGGTCCGATCCGAGCGGAACCGAACCGGTCGAGCTCTCCGGGGAGCGGCGGGGCGGGATCGGCGCCGAGCTCGCTCCCGGGCGGGGTCGAAACTCGCGGGAAAAAAATGAACAAAGGAGGCTCCGTACGAGGATAAGAACGAAAAAACCAGAGTTAAAAAAAAAAAAAAAAAAAAAAAAAAAAATTACATTCGGGTCATACGTGTAGCCACGCCCAGCTCGCCCGCGGACGGGATCCCCATCGAGCTCGTCGAGCCGAGCGGCGCTCGCGGGCGGGGTCCGATCTGAGCGGAACCGAACCGGTCGAGCTCTCCGGGGAGCGGCGGGGCGGGATCGGCGCCGAGCTCGCTCCCGGGCGGGGTCGAAACTCGCGGAAAAAAAATGAACAAAGGAGGCTCCGTACGAGGATAAGAACGAAAAAACCAGAGTTAAAAAAAAAAAAAAAAAAAAAAATTACATTCGGGTCATACGTGTAGCCACGCCCAGCTCGCCCGCGGACGGGATCCCCATCGAGCTCGTCGAGCCGAGCGGCGCTCGCGGGCGGGGTCCGATCCGAGCGGAACCGAACCGGTCGAGCTCTCCGGGGAGCGGCGGGGCGGGATCGGCGCCGAGCTCGCTCCCGGGCGGGGTCGAAACTCGCGGAAAAAAAATGAACAAAGGAGGCTCCGTACGAGGATAAGAACGAAAAAACCAGAGTTTTAAAAAAAAAAAAAAAAAAAAATTACATTCGGTTTATACGTGTAGCCACGCCCAGCTCGCCCGCGGACGGGATCCCCATCGAGCTCGTCGAGCCGAGCGGCGCTCGCGGGCGGGGTCCGATCCGAGCGGAACCGAACCGGTCGAGCTCTCCGGGGAGCGGCGGGGCGGGATCGGCGCCGAGCTCGCTCCCGGGCGGGGTCGAAACTCGCGGGAAAAAAATGAACAAAGGAGGCTCCGTACGAGGATAAGAACGAAAAAACCAGAGTTAAAAAAAAAAAAAAAAAAAAAAAAAAAAATTACATTCGGGTCATACGTGTAGCCACGCCCAGCTCGCCCGCGGACGGGATCCCCATCGAGCTCGTCGAGCCGAGCGGCGCTCGCGGGCGGGGTCCGATCGGAGCGGAACCGAACCGGTCGAGCTCTCCGGGGAGCGGCGGGGCGGGATCGGCGCCGAGCTCGCTCCCGGGCGGGGTCGAAACTCGCGGAAAAAAAATGAACAAAGGAGGCTCCGTACGAGGATAAGAACGAAAAAACCAGAGTTAAAAAAAAAAAAAAATAAAAAAATTACATTCGGGTCATACGTGTAGCCACGCCCAGCTCGCCCGCGGACGGGATCCCCATCGAGCTCGTCGAGCCGAGCGGCGCTCGCGGGCGGGGTCCGATCCGAGCGGAACCGAACCGGTCGAGCTCTCCGGGGAGCGGCGGGGCGGGATCGGCGCCGAGCTCGCTCCCGGGCGGGGTCGAAACTCGCGGAAAAAAAATGAACAAAGGAGGCCCCGTACGAGGATAAGAACGAAAAAACCAGAGTTAAAAAAAAAAAAAAAAAAAAAAAAAAAAAAAAAAAAAAAACTTTCGGGTCATAAGTGTAGCCACGCCCAGCTCGCCCGCGGACGGGATCCCCATCGAGCTCGTCGAGCCGAGCGGCGCTCGCGGGCGGGGTCCGATCCGAGCGGAACCGAACCGGTCGAGCTCTCCGGGGAGCGGCGGGGCGGGATCGGCGCCGAGCTCGCTCCGGGGCGGGGTCGAAACTCGCGGAAAAAAAATGAACAAAGGAGGCTCCGTACGAGGATAAGAACGAAAAAACCAGAGTTTTAAAAAAAAAAAAAAAAAAAATTACATTCGGGTCATACGTGTAGCCACGCCCAGCTCGCCCGCGGACGGGATCCCCATCGAGCTCGTCGAGCCGAGCGGCGCTCGCGGGCGGGGTCCGATCCGAGCGGAACCGAACCGGTCGAGCTCTCCGGGGAGCGGCGGGGCGGGATCGGCGCCGAGCTCGCTCCCGGGCGGGGTCGAAACTCGCGGGAAAAAAATGAACAAAGGAGGCTCCGTACGAGGATAAGAACGAAAAAACCAGAGTTAAAAAAAAAAAAAAAAAAAAAAAAAAAAATTACATTCGGGTCATACGTGTAGCCACGCCCAGCTCGCCCGCGGACGGGATCCCCATCGAGCTCGTCGAGCCGAGCGGCGCTCGCGGGCGGGGTCCGATCTGAGCGGAACCGAACCGGTCGAGCTCTCCGGGGAGC
>BSBK01012808.1:52500-87500 GCA_027943335.1 Chamaecyparis obtusa
CAAAAGTTCCGGAGGTACAACTCCGAGAACAATCGAGAGCAATGCCGAATTACATGTCAACTCTGTTACTAGGCAAACAAGTGTTGTACCTGAGAAATCGACAGTCCTCACAATGGCCCGAGGCCAATGCTCCGACTTAATCAATTTTCTCCAACAAACGCCATGCCACCTTTCACAAAGGGATTTTATCCATCCAAAACCGAATTAATCACTTGCAGCAAAGTGACCCAAGAGCTAGACGGGGGCTGACCCAGTAATTGTCTTCCATGTCACTACAACGAAACATTTGAACGACAACCGCTGTCGAACCCTTTCCAACTTGCACCGTCGAGTGACACAAAAGACACTACCATGGGCGATGGGCAGCCCCCGCATAGCAAACGGGGTGCCCTAATGCGCCCCTCCAATAGAATCAGTGCTAGTGCTCAAATTTTATATCTGAGCTACCAATCCGTCCAAGCACCAGCACTGATTCTCTTGGAGGCCGCACCTACCCAAACGACTCAGAAGCTATACGCCGGTCCATTCACAAGAACGGAACTATCTCCGGCCAACTCCTGTGAAGGCCGCATCTCTCCGTTCCACGCATGCAAGAACCAACGCATAGCTAACGAGTACCCGGATAGGATTCGCGGAAAGTACATAGCAAATCGCTTGTACCAAAGCGAACCGAAAGCTAGACGGGGGCTGACCCGAAGATTGCCTTCCATGTCACTGCGACGACACATTCGAACGACAACCGCCTGCCGAACACTTTCCGACTTGCACCGTTGAGTGACCCGAAAGACAGGACTTTGGGCAGCCCCCGCATAGCAATCAGGTGGCTTCATGCCCCTCTAATAGAATCAGTGCTAGTGATCGATTTTAAATCCGACTTACTCATCCGTCCGCGCACAAGCTCTGATTCTATTAGAGGGGCATGGGGGAGCTTCCGCGAACTACTACTCCCCTATATAAGTTATTAGTCCGGGTCTTTCTCTTCCGTAGAAATTGAGACGTTGAGAATGGCTCCCAAACAATTCAAATCTTCCAAAAATTCAAGTGAAACGATGAGGAAAAAGCTCACAAAAAAATCAAATCTTCAAAAAAATTCAAGTGAAACGAACAGAATAGCTCACAAAAAATTCAGGTCTTCCGAAAAAATCGAAGGGAAACGAAAAGAACAACTAGCAAAACATTCAAATTTTCCAAAACTTCAAGTAAAAGAAAGAACATAGCTCACCAAAAAAATCCATTTCTTCCAAAAACTCAAGTGAATCGAAGAGAGTAGGCTCACAAAAATTAAAATCTTCCAAAAAAAAATCAAAGGAAACAAAAGAGGAGATCGCAAAAAATTCGAATCTTCCAATGAAACAAAAATGAGAATAGCAAACAAAAAATTCAAATCTTAATGCAGCATGCGACAGAGCAAATCGCTTGTGCCAAGCGACCCGGGAGCTAGACGGGGGCTGACCCAAAAATTGCGTTTCTTGTCAATGCGACGATGCGTTGGAACGACAACCGCTGTCGAACCCTTTCCTACTTGCAACGTCGACTGACACAAAAGACACGATCCTGGACAGGCCCCGCATAGAAAGCGGGTGGCCTAATGCGCCCCTCCAATAGAATCAGCGCTAGTGCTCAGATTTTAAATCCGAGATACCCAGCACTGATTCTCTTGGAGGGGGGCACCTACCCAAACGACTCAAAAGCTATACGCGGCTCCATTCACAAAAACAGAACTATCTCCGGCCAACTCCCTGTGAAGGCCGCATCTCTCCGTTCCGCTCGTGTAAGAGCCAACGCGTAGCTAACGAGTACGTGGATAGGGTTCGCGGAAAGTACATAGCAAATCACTTGTACCAAAGTGACCCGAAAGCTAGACAGGGCTGACCCGTAGATTGCCTTCCATATCACTGCGACGACGCATTGGAACGACAACCGCTGCCGAACCCTTTCCGACTTGCACCGTCGAGCGACCCGAAAGACAGGACTTTGGGCAGCCCCCGCATAGCAATCAAGTGGCTTCATGCCCCTCTAATAGAATCAGTGCTGGTGATCCCATTTTGAAATCCGACCTAACATCCGTCCGATCACCGGCAATGATTCTATAAGAGGGGTATGGGGGAGCTTCCGCGAACAACACCAACTCCTCCCCTATATAAGTTATTAGTCCGAGTCTTGCTCTTGAGTGGCAATTTAAGCCGAAGAAACTGGCTCCCAAAAAATTCAAATCTTCCAAAAATTCAAGTGAAACGATGACAAAAAGCTCACAAAAAATCAAATCTTCCAAAATTCAAGTGAAACGAACAGAATAGATCACAAAAAATTCAAGTCTTTCGAAAAAATCTAGGAAAACGAAAAGAATAGCTAGAAAACAAAATTCAAATCTTCCAGAAATTCAAGGTAAAACAAAGAACATGGCTCACCAAAATAATTCATCTTCCAAAAATTCGTCATTCTTACCGCAATCCATCATCTTATCCGTCATAACGCGTATCCCAACATATCCACGAGGAGGTAACCCAACTCGCTCGCATAGTCCTCAAGTCTGCATCTAGATGAATCCAAATCGTTTTCGATCGAGACTTAGCAACTAATGTCGCACCCGCCTAGATTGACTTGAGATCCAATCCGCCGACACATATGATAACTAACTGATTCCAATGCAAAGCATCTTGAGCCATTGCGCACTCAAGTATCGGAAGTCGAAGCGACATAGCAAGTAGCTTGTACCAAGTGACCCGGGAGCTAGACGGGGGCTGACCCGAAGATCGCCTTTCTTGTCAATGCGACGATGTGTTGGAACGACAACCGCTGTCGAACCCTTTCCGAAGTGCACCGTCGACTGACCCAAAAGTTACGACCCTGGACAGCCCCCGCATAGCAAGCGGGTGGCCTAATGCGCCCCTCCAATAGAATCAGTGCTAGTGTTCATATTTTAAATCCGAGCTACCAATCCGTCCGAGCACCAGCACTGATTCTCTTGGAGGGGCGCACCTACCCAAACGACTCAAAAGCTATATACGCGGCTCCATTCACAAGAGCAGAACTATTTCCGGCCAACTCCCTGTGAAGGCCGCATCTCTTCGTTCCACGCATGCAAGAGCCAACGCATAGCTAACGAGTACCCGGATAGGGGTTCGCGGAAAGTACATAGCAGATCGCTTGTACCAAAGCAACCCAAAAGCTAGACGGGGGCTGACCCGAAGATCGCCTTCCATGTCACTGCGACGACGCATTGGAACGACAACCGCTGCCGAACCCTTTCCGACTTGCACCGTCGAGCGACCTTCGAAAGACGGGACTTTGAGCAGCCCCCGCATAGCAATCAGGTGGCTTCATGCCCCTCTAATGGAATCAGTGCTGCTGATCGCGTTTTGAAATCTGACCTAATCATCCGTCCGTCTGTCGGATTTCAAAACGGGATCACCAGCACTGATTCTATTAGAGGGGCATGGGGGAGATTCCGCGGACAACACCTCCCCTATATAAGTTATTAGTCCAAGTCTTGCACTTCCGTAGAAATTTGAGCCGACGAGAATATCTCACAAAAATTTCAAATCTTTCAAAAATACGAGTGAAACAAAAAGAATAGATCACAAAAAATTCAGAAATTCCAAAAATTCAATTGAAACGAAGAGAATAGCTCACAAAAAAATCAAGGGAAAAAAAAGAGAATAGCTCACAAATAAAATCAAATCTCCCAAAAATGCAAGTGAAACGAAGAGACTACAATCACAAAAAATGCACAACTTCCAAATATTCAATTGAAACGAAGAGAATAGCTCACAAAAAATGCAAGTCTTACAAAAAAATCAAGGGAAACAAAACAGAATAGCTCACAAAAAATTCAAATCTTCCAAAAAAAACCAAGTGAAACAAACAGAATAGCTCACAAAAAATTCAAATCTTGCAAACATTCAAGTGAAAACGAAGAGAATAGCTCACAAAAACATTCAAAACTTCCAAAAATTCAAGTGAAAAGAATAAAATAATAGCCCACAAAAAATTCAAGTCTTCCAAAACAAAAACCAAGGAAAAACGAAGAGAATAGCTCACAAAAAATCCAAAACTTCAAGTCAAAACGAAGAGAATTTTACTACCTCGCAACAAACAAAATTCAAATCTCGCAAAAATTCAAGTGAAACGAAGAGACTTAACTCAAAAAATTCAAATCTTCTTGCGACATGCAGACCCAAGAGCTAGACGGGGGCTCGCCCACAGATCGACTTCAGTATCACTATGACGACGCGCTGGAACGACTACCGCTGTCGAACCCATCTCTGACTTCCGCCATCGAGTGACCCAAAAGACACGACCCAAGGGAGCCCACGCATAAAAATTGGGTGGCTTCATGCCCCTCCAATAGAATCTGTGCTGCTGCTCACATTTTTAAATCCGAGCGGCAAATCCGTCCGAGCACCAACACTCATTCACTTGGAGGGGCACCTATCCAAACGACCGAAAAGCTATACGCGGCTCCATTCGCAAGGCACGGAACTGTTTCAGGCCAACTCCCTGTGAAGGCCGCATCTCTGCGTTCCATGCGTGCTAGAGCCAACACATAGCTAACGAGTACCGGGATAGGTGTTCGCGGAAAGTACATAGCAGATCGCTTGTACCAAAGCAACCCAAGAGCTAGACAGGGGCTGACCCGAAGATCGCCTTCCATGTCGCTGCGACGACGCATTGGAACGACAACCGCTGCCGAACCATTTCCGACTTGCGCCGTCGAGCGACCTGAAAGATGAGACTTTGAGCAGCCCACGCATAGCAATCAGGTGGCTTCATGCCCCTATAATGGAATCAGTGCTGCTGATCCCGTTTTGAAATCCGACCTAATCATCCATCCGTCTGTCGGATTTCAAAACGGGATCACCAGCACTGATTCCATTAGAGGGGCATGGGGGAGCTTCCGCGAACAACACCTCCCCTATATAAGTTATTAGTCCAAGTATTGCACTTCCGTAGAAATTTGAGCCGAAGAGAATATCTCACAAAAATTTCAAATCTCTCAAAAATATAAGTGAAACAAAGAAGAATAGATCACAAAAAATTCAAAACTTCCAAAAATTCAATTGAAACGAAGAGAATAGCTCACAAAAAATGCAAGTCTTGCAAAAAAAATTCAAAGGAAAAGAAGAGAATAGCTCACAAAAAAAATCAAATCTCCCAAAAAATGCATCATGCATAACTTCCAAAAATTCAATTGAAACGAAGAGAATAGCTCACAAAAAATGCAAGTCTTCCAAAAAAATCAAAGGGAAATAAAGAGAATAGCTCACAAAAAATTCAAATCTTCCAAAAAACCAAGTGAAACGAAGAGACTACATCACAAAAAATGCATAACTTCCAAAAATTCAATTGAAACGAAGAGAATAGCTCACAAAAAACGCAAGTCTTCCCAAAAAAAAACAAAAAAAAAAAAAACAAAGGGAAACAAAGAGAATAGCTCACAAAAATTCAAATCTTCCAAAAAAAACCAAGTGAAACAAAGAGAATAGCTCACAAAAATTTCAAATCTTGCAAAAATTCAAGTGAAACGAAAGATAATAGCTCACAAAAAAATTCAGAACTTCCAAAAATTCAAGTCTTCCAAAAAAAAATCAAGGAAAAACGAAGACTTAAACTCACGAAAAATTCAAATCTCCTTGCGGCATGCAGACCCAAGAGCTAGACGGGGGCTCGCCCACAAATCGACTTCAGTATCACTATGATGACGCGCTGGAACGACTACCGTTGTCGAACCCTTCTCCGACTTGCGCCATCGAGTGACCCAAAAGAGGCGACCCAGGGGAGCCCCCGCATAGCAATCGGGTGGCTTCATGCCCCTCCAATAAAATCAGGCATGCTACTCACATTTTAAATCCGAGCCGCAAATCCGTCCGAGCACCAGCACTGATTCACTTGGAGGGGCACCCTATCCAAACGACCCAAAAGCTATACGCGGCTCCTTTCGCACGCACAGAACTGTTTCAAGCCGACTCCCTGTGAAGGCCGCATCTCTCCGTTCCACCCATGCAAGAAACAACGCATAGCTAACGAATACCCGGATAGGGTTTCGCGGAAAGTACAAGCAGATCGCTTGTACCAAAGCAACCCAAAAGCTAGACGGGGGCTGACCCGAAGATCGCCTTCCATGTCACAGCGACGACGCATTGGAACGACAACCGCTGTCGAACCCTTCCCGACTTTGCGTCATCGAGCGACCCGAAAGACGGGACTTTGAGCAGCCCCCGCATAGCAATCAGGTGGCTTCATGCCCCTCTAATGGAATCAGTGCTGCTGATCCCGTTTTGAAATCCGACCTAATCATCCGTCCGTCTGTCGGATTTCAAAACGGGATCACCAGCACTGATTCTATTAGAGGGGCATGGGGGAGCTTCCGCGGACAACACCTCCCCTATATAAGTTATTAGTCCAAGTATTGCACTTCCGTAGAAATTTGAGCCGAAGAGAATATCTCACAAAAATTTCAAATCTCTCAAAAATACAAGTGAAACAAAGAACAATAGATCACAAAAAATTCAAAACTTCCAAAAATTCAATTGAAATGAAGAGAATAGCTCACAAAAAATCCAAGTCTTGCAAAAAAAATCAAGGAAAAAGAAGAGAATAGCTCACAAAAAAATCAAATTTCCCAAAAATGCAAGTGAAACGAAGAGACTACATCACCAAAAAATGCATAACTTCCAAAAATTCAATTGAAACGAAGAGAATAGCTCACAAAAAATGCAAGTCTTCCAAAAAAAAATCAAGGGAAACAAAGAGAATAGCTCACAAAAAATTCAAATCTTCGAAAAAACCAAGTGAAACAAAGAAGAATAGCTCACAAAAAATTCAAATCCTGCAAAAATTCAAGTGAAAGGAAGAGAATAGCTCACAAAAAATTCAAAACTTCAAAAAATTCAAGTGAAACGAAGAGAATAGCTCACAAAAAATTCAAAACTTCCAAAAATTCAAGTGAAACGAAGAGAATAGCTCACAAAAAACTTCAAATCTCGCAAAAACTCCAGTGAAACGAAAAAGACTTAACTCACAAAAAATTCAAATCTTCTTGCCGCATGCAGACCCAAATGCTAGACCGGGGCTCGCCCACAGATCGACTTCAGTATCACTAATGACGACGCGCTGGAACAACTACCGTTGTTGAACCCTTCTCCGACTTGCGCCATCGAGTGACCCAGAAGAGACGACCCAGGGGAGCCCCCGCATAGCAATCAGGTGGCTTCATGCCCCTCCAATAAAATCAGGCATGCTACTCACATTTTAAATCCGAGCCGCAAATCCATCCGAGCACCAGCACTGATTCACTTGGAGGGGCACCCTATCCAAACGACCCAAAAGCTATACGCGGCTCCATTCGCACGCACAGAACTGTTTCAGGCCGACTCCCTGTGAAGGCCGCATCTCTTCGTTGCACACATGCAAGAGACAACGCATAGCTAACGAGTACCCGGATAGGGTTTCGCGGAAAGTACATAGCAGATCGCTTGTACCAAAGCAACCCAAAAGCTAGACGGGGGCTGACCCTAAGATCGCCTTACATGTCACAACGACGACGCATTGGAACGACAACCGCTGTCGAACCCTTTCCGACTTGCGCAATCGAGCGACCCGAAAGACGGGACTTTGAGCAGCCCACGCATAGCAATCAGGTGGCTTCATGCCCCTGTAATGGAATCAGTGCTGCTGATCCCATTTTGAAATCTGACCTAATCATCCGTCCGTCTGTCGGATTTCAAAACGGGATCACCAGCACTGATTCTATTAGAGGGGCATGGGGGAGCTTCCGCGGACAACACCTCCCCTATATAAGTTATTAGTCCAAGTATTGCACTTTCGTAGAAATTTGAGCCGAAGAGAATATCTCACAAAAATTTCAAATCTCTCAAAAATACAAGTGAAACAAAGAGAATAGATCACAAAAAATTCAAAACTTCCAAAAATTCAATTGAAATGAAGAGAATAGCTCACAAAAAATCCAAGTCTTGCAAAAAAAAAATCAAGGGAAAAGAAGAGAATAGCTCACAAAAAATGCAAGTCTTCCAAAAAAAAACAAGGGAAACAAAGAAAATAGCTCACAAAAAATTCAAATCTTCCAAAAAACCAAGTGAAACAAAGAAGAATAGCTCACAAAAAATTCAAATCCTGCAAAAATTCAAGTGAAACGAAGAGGATAGCTCACAAAAAACTCAAAACTTCCAAAAATTCAAGTGAAACGAAGAGAATAGCTCACAAAAAATTTAAGTGAAACGAAGAGAATAGCTCACAAAAACTTCAAATCTCGCAAAAACTCCAGTGAAACGAAAAAAAGAAAAAGACTTTAACTCACAAAAAATTCAAATCTTCTTGCGGCATGCAGACCCAAGTGCTAGACGGGGGCTGCACACAGATCGACTTCAGTATCACTAATGACGACGCGCTGGAACGACTACCGTTGTCGAACCCTTCTCCGACTTGCGCCATCGAGTGACCCAAAAGAGACGACCCAGGGGAGCCCCCGCATAGCAATCAGGTGGCTTCATGCCCCTCAAATAAAATCAGGCATGCTCCTCACATTTTAAATCTGAGCCGCAAATCCGTCCGAGCACCAGCACTGATTCGCTTGGAGGGGCACCCTATCCAAACGACCCAAAAGCTATACGCGGCTCCATTCGCACGCACAGAACTATTTCAGGCCGACTCCCTGTGAAGGCCGCATCTCTCCGTTCCACACATGCAAGAGCCAATGCATAGCTAACGAGTACCCGGATAGGGGTTCGCGGAAAGTACATAGCAGATCGCTTGTACCAAGCGACCCAAAAGCTAGACAAGGGCTAACCCGAAGATCGCCTTCCATGTCACTGCGACGACGCATTGGAACGACAACCGCTGTCGAACCCTTTCCGACTTGCGCCGTCGAGCGACTCGAAAGACGGGACTTTGAGCAGCCCCCGCATAGCAATCAGGTGGCTTCATGCCCCTCTAATGGAATCAGTGCTGCTGATCCCGTTTTGAAATCCGACCTGCTCATCCATCCGTCCGTCGGATTTCAAAACGGGATCACTAGCACTGATTCTATTAGAGGGGCATGGGGGAGCTTCCGCGGACAACACCTCCCCTATATAAGTTATTAGTCCAAGTATTGCACTTCCGTAGAAATTTGAGCCGAAGAGAATATCTCACAAAAATTTCAAATCTCTCAAAAATACAAGTGAAACAAAGAAGAATAGATCACAAAAAATTCAAAACTTCTAAAAATTCAATTGAAACGAAGAGAATAGCTCACAAAAAATGCAAGTCTTGCAAAAAAAAATTCAAGGGAAAAGAAGAGAATAGCTCACAAAAAAAATCAAATCTCCCAAAAATGCAAGTGAAACGAAGAGACTACATCACAAAAAATGCATAACTTCCAAAAATTCAATTGAAACGAAGAGAATAGCTCACAAAAAATGCAAGTCTTCCAAAAAAATCAAAGGAAACAAAGAGAATAGCTCACAAAAAATAGCTAGCTTGTGGCCCGGACGATCCGATCTCATGAAAACTGACTACATACCCGTGGCTCGGATCGACAAGCTAGCTCGGATCGGCGATCTGAGCTCATTCCATCATGCATTCCCGTCTTCTACTCCATAAATGACTCACCTCTTTGTATTCACTTGAGAACTAAACATCCTTTAGTTCAGCTCGAATCACAACGTGCACTAGAATCCGTTCCAGCTCGGGTCTCATCTCAAAGATCCTTGCATTCACCAACAACACCTCCCCTATATAAGTTATTAGTCCAAGTCTTGCTCTTCCGTAGAAATTTGAGGCGAAGAGAACAACTCGCAACAAATCCAAATCTTCCAAAAAATCAAGGGAAATGGGGAGAATAGCTCACAAATAATTCAAATCTTCAAAAAAATCAAGTGAAACGAGGAGAATAGCTCACAAAAAATTCAAATCTTCCAAATATCAAACCCAAAAGCTTCGCACACATTACAAATCAAACAGCTTGTACCGAGCGACCCAAACGCTAGACAAGGGCTCACCCTTAATAAGAGAATCAGTGTTTGACTTGTGGGCCGGGCGAGCCGATCTCATGAAAACTGCCTACATACCCGTGGCTCAGATCAGCGAGCTGACTCGGATCGTCGATCTGAGCTCATTCCATCATGCATTCCCGTGTTCTACTCCATAAAACGACTCACCTCTTTGTATTCACTTGAGAACTGAACATCCTTTAGCTCAGCTTGAATCACAACGCGCACTAGAATCCGTTCCAGCTCGGGTCTCATCTCAAAGATCCTTTCATTCACCAACAACACCTCCCCTATATAAGTTATTAGTCCAAGTCTTGCTCTTCCGTAGAAATTTGAGGCGAAGAGAACAACTCTCAAAAATTCCAATTCTTCCAAAAAAATCAAGGGAAACGGGGAGAATAGCTCACAAATAATTCAAATCTTCAAAAATATCAAGTGAAACGAGGAGAATAGCTCACAAAAAATTTAAATCTTCCAAATATCAACCCAAAAGCTTTGCACACATTACAAATCGAACAGCTTGTACCGAGCGACCCAAACGCTAGACAAGGGCTCACCCTTAATAAGAGAATCGATGTTTGACTTGTGGGCCGGGCGAGCCGATCTCATGAAAACTACCTACATACCCATGGCTCGGATCAGCGAGCTGGCTCGGATCGACGAGATAGCTCGGATCGACGATCTGAGATCATTCCATCATGCATTCCCATGTTCTACTCCATAGAATGACTCACCTCTTTGTATTCACTTGAGAACTGAACATCCTTTAGCTCAGCTCGAATCACAACGCGTACTAGAATCCGTTCCAGCTCGGATCTCATCTCAATGATTCTTACATTCACCAACAACACCTCCCCTATATAAGTTATTAGTCCGAGTCTTGCTCCCCCGTAGAAATGCTCGCCAACGCCGAAAGGTCACAAAAAATTTAAATCTCATAAATGACTCAGCTCGACGGGCTGGCTCGGATCGTACATACCCGTGGCTCGGATCGACGAGCTAGCTCGGATCGGCGATCTGAGCTCATTCCATCATGCATTCCCATGTTCTACTCCATAGAATGAGTCACCTCTTTGTATTCACTTGAGAACTGAACATCCTTTAGCTCAGCTCGAATCATAACGCGCACTAGAATCCGTTCCAGCTCGGGTCTCATCTCAGTGATCCTTACATTCACCAACAACACCTCCCCTATATAAGTTATTAGTCCGAGTCTTACTCCCCCGTAGAAATGCTCGCCAACGCCGAAAGGTCACAAAAAATTTAAATCTTGTAAAAGACTCAGCTCGACGGGCTGGCTCGGATCGCCGAGCTGGCTCGGATCGCCGAGCTGGCTCGGATCGCCGAGCTGGCTCGGATCGCCGAGCTGGCTCGGATCGCCGAGCTGGCTCGGATCGCCGAGTTGAGCTCAATCCATCATGCATTCCCGTGTTCTACTCCATGGAATAACTCGCCTATTTGTAATCACTTGAGAATTCAACATCCTTTAGCTCAACTCGAATCACAACGCGCACTAGAATCCGTTCCAGCTCGGGTCTCATCTCAAAGATCCTTCCATCCACCAACACCACCTCCCCTATATAAGTTATTAGTCCAAGTCTTGCTCCCCCGTAGAAATGCTCGCCGACACGGATAGGTCACGAAAACTTTAAATCTCGTAAAAGACTCAGCTCGACAAGCTAGCTCGAATCCGTGAGCTGGCTCGGATCGACGAGCTGAGCTCAATCCATCATGCATTCCCGTGTTCTACTCCATAGAACAACTCACCTATTTGTATTCACTTGAGAACTCAACATCCTTTAGCTCAGCTCGAATCACAATGGGCACTAGAATCCATTCCATCTCGAGTCTCATCTCAAAGATCCTTACATCCACCAACAACACCTCCCCTATATAAGTTATTAGTCCGAGTCTTGCTCCCACGTAGAAATGCTTGCCGACGCCGATAAGTCACAAAAACTTAAAATCTCGTAAAAGGCTCGGATCGCCAAGCGAGCTGGCTCGGATCACCGAGCGAGCTGACTCGAATCGGCGAGCTGGCACGGTTTGCCGAGCGAGCCGGCTCGGTTTTCCAAGCTGGCTGGCTCGGATCGCCGAGCCGGCTCGGCTCAAATCGGATCGGATCCATCATGCATTCCCGTGTTCTACTCCATAAAACAACTTGCCTATTTGTATTCCTTTGAGAACTCAATATCCTTTAGCTTAGCTCTAATCACAATGCGCACTAGAATTTGTTCCAGCTTGGGTCTCATCTCAAAAATCCTCACATCCACCAACAACACCTCCCCTACGAGGATAAGTTATTAGTCCGAGTCTTTCTCCCCCATACAAATGCTTGCCGACGTCGATAGGTCGCAAAAAATTTAAATCTCGTAAAAGGCTCAACTTGACGAGCTGGCTCGGATCGTCGAGCTGGCTCAGATCGACAAGCTGGATCGGATCAACGAGCTGGCTCGGATCCGCGAGATGAGCTCAATCCATCATGCATTCCTGAGTTCTACTCCATAGAACAACTCGCCTATTCATATTCACTTGAGAACTCAACATCCTTAAGCTCAGCTCGAATCGTCTATGCACGAACCCATGCATAGCATTCAGGTATCAAATGGCATATCCAAAAATATCCGTAGAGAGCTAGCAAATCAATCATAGGCAGCATTGGCATAGATCGAGGTGAACATCATTTGATGCGATTTGACTAGTTACCATTGGGATGCCTTCGTGGCAATAGGGCCGACTTGAAACAAACCAACACAGCTTGATGTGATAGGGGTCATTTCATAATGACTGTTGGATGACTTTGTGGTGGTATGGCTAACTTACAATGGATGGGTGTAGTGTTGATGTGACAAGATCACCTCATACTAGAAATAGAGCTAACACGTCGACTGACTTGAACTGACATGTAAGGGACTCGATCCGAGGTGTAACAAAGGAGTTGTTTGGTGCACTCAGGAGTAGGGTCATGTCAGGGACTTGATTCGAGGAGCATTCATGGGGTTGTGCGACAAGTTGTTAATAGTTTTGGCCTGGGTAAGGTTTAGAGTCAAGTCGAGGTGTCATTCGAGCTGCATGAAGTAGCATGGACTGCTTTGTGCAGAGTGGCATTGGATCTTGTTGGGGACTCGATCCGAGGTGAAATCAACTAGGTATTGGAATGGGAAGTTGGGGACTTTTCCATGGGAGACTTGGAACATGTGCGAGATGGTGGCGTAATGAGCTAGTTCAGAACTATGTTGGACTATGAGATGCATTGGTTGCATGTACGTAGGAGGTCTTCATGACATTGGCTCGTGCAAGCCACAAGTCCTAATCTGGATGCAAGTTCACATCTTGAGGACAACTCATTAGTGGAGAAGTTCTCAAACTCAATTCTTGAGAGGTGTCTTGCTAGCTCAAATCGGTGAGTTGGCTCAGATCGGCTAGCTCAATCAGATTGGCGAGCTGGCTCCGATTGACGAGTTGGGCTCATCTCAGAGGTCGTTACATCCGTAAACAATACCTATCCCGTTATGACCCTAGAGATCTGGGTTACTTTGCCGACTCTAGTGATCCGGTGATCCAAGTCAATCCGGCGAATTGAGTCGATCCGGTGACCCGAGTTGTTCTGGTGATCTAAATTACTTATGTGACTGGAGTAATTCAAGTTGGGGGACTTGACAACTTGGCATGCTGAGCCGAATTCATTGATGAGTTGGCATACTCGTCAGCATAGGTATAGGAATGGGAAGTCATGGACTTTTCCATGAGAGACTTGGAATGAGTTAGCCTAGCTCACTTGTGAGTGGGGTCAAAAGTCACATTTGTTGACCTGAGTTGATCTCGCGACCTGAGCTGATTTGGCTGGCGGCCTGAGTTGGTGTGGTGACCCAAGTTGATCTGGCTAGCGACCTGAGTTGATCCAGCGATCCGACTTCATCCGTCGACCTGACCGAGTTGGTCAGGTGATCTGGTGACCCGACCTGACCTGGTTGGTGAGTCGAGTTGATGTGGCGACCCGAGTTGATCTGGCTGGCGACCCAAAATGATCCCGTGACCTGACCCGATCTGAAGACCTGACCCGACCCAACCCGAGTTGGTCTGGCAATCTGGTGACCCGAGTTGTTCTGGTTGGCGACTCGAGTCGATATGTTGACCCAAGTTGATCCGGTGACCCGACCCAATCCGGAGACCTGACCCGACCAAACTTGACCTAACTTTAGTTAGTCAGGTGATTTGGCGACCCAATATGATCTATATGGATACCTGAGTCGATGTAGGGACCCGAGTAGATTTGGCTGGCGGCCCGAGTCGATCTGACAACCCGTCCTAATCTGGAGACCCGAGTCGATCCGACGACTCGAGTTGATTCGGCAACCCGAGTGGATTTGACGACCTGTGTCGATCTGGTGACCCGAGTTGTTCTGGCGATCTGAGTTACTTATGCAACTCGAGTGATCTGAGCTGGTGGACTTGACAGCTTGGCATATTGGATCGAGGTGATCCAAGATTGAATGAGTTAGCACAGATCGAGGTGAACATCATTTGATGTGATTTAACTTGCGATCTGACTGGTTATCATTGGGATGCCTTCGTGGCAATAGGGCCGACTTGAAATAGAGATCTGAGTCGATCTGACGACTCCAGTGATTCGAGTCGATCTGGCAAGTCTAGCGATCCAAGTTGGCTAGGCAACTTCGTCAATCTAAGTTAGTCAGGTGATCTTGCGACCTGAGTTGATCTGGATGGTGACCCGAGTTGATCCGACTGGCAACCCAAGTTGTTTTGGGGACTCGAGTCGATCCAGAAACCCGAGTTGACTCGGCGATGCGAGTCGATCCAATGATCCGAATTACTTATGCGACTGGAGTAATTCAAGTTGGGGGACTTGACAGCTTGGCATGCTAAGGCGACTTCATTGATGAGTTGGCATACTTGTCAGCATTACTATTGTGCATATTAGATTGAGGTGATCCAAGTTTGAATGAGTTGGCATGGATCGAGGTGGACATCATTTGATGCAGTCTGACTAGTTATTGTTAGACGCAGTGTTGAAATGACCCGGGGTCATTTCATATAACCGCTGGGAGGCTTTCGTGGTAGTAGGGCAAGACCTGCGATGAGAACTTAACAAGGTCGCTGGCGGGGTCGAAACTCGTAGGAAAAAATGGATAAAGGAGGCTCTATACAAGGAAAAGAACAAAATTTTCAAGTTATAAAAAACTTAAATCACTAGAGCCATCCATGGAGTCACGCCTAGCTCGTTGGCGACGGGATCCCGGTGAGCTCGCTCACGAGCAAGATCTCGGACAGGATCCGGTCGAGCTCGTTGGCGATCCTCAGGGCGGGGTCAAAAGTCCTAAAAAAATAGACAAAGGAGGCTTCGTACAATGAAAAGAATGAAAAAACTAGAGTTGAAAAAGAAAACCACTCGTGCCATTCATGGAGTCACACCCAACTTAGTGACCCAAATTGATCGGGTGACCCGACCTAACCCGAGTTGGTTAGGTGATGTGGTGACCCGAGCTGATCTGGCTGACGACCCGAGTCGATGTGGCGACCTGAGTTGATCTGGTTGGCGACAAGAATTGATCTGGCAACCCGACCCGATCTAGAGAACTGACCCAACCCGATCTAGAGACCTGACCCAACCCGACCCGACCCAACTTGGCCTGGCAATCTGGTGACCCGAGTTGATCTGGTTGGTGACCCGAGTCAATTTGTTGACCTGAGTTGATCAGGCTGGCATACTTAGTTGACTTCATTGATGAGTTTGCATACTCGTTAGTATTACTATTATGCATATTAGATTGAGGCGATCCAAGTTTGAATGAGTTAGCCTAGCTCGCTTGCGAGTGGGGTCAAAACTCAAATTTGTTAACCCGAGTTGATCTGGCTGGTGACCCGAGTTGATTTGGTGACCCGAGCTGATTTGGCTGGCGACCTAAGTCGATGTGATGATCTGAGTTGATCTGGCTGGCGACCTGAGTTGATCTGGCGATCTGACTTCATCCGTCGACCTGACTCGAGTTGGTCAGGTGATCTAATGACCTGAGCTGATCTGGTTGGCGAGTCGAGTCGAGTCGATGTAGCAACTCGAGTTGATCTGGCTGGCGAGCTGAAATGATCCCGCGACTTGACCCAATCTGGAGACCTTACCCGACCTGACCTGAGTTGGTCTGGCGACCCAAGTTGATCTGGTTGGTGACTCGAGTCGATGTGTTGACCCGAGTTGATCTGGCTGGAGACCCAATTTGATCTGGTGACCCGACTCGATCCAGAGACCCGACCTAACCTAAGTTAGTCAGGTGATTTGGTGACCTGATTTGATCTATCTGGATACCCGAATCGATCCGATGAACCGAGTCGATCGGACGACCCATCCTGATCTGGAGACCTGAGTCGATCCGGTGACCTGCGTCAATACGGTGACCCGAGTCGATTCGAGGACTCGAGTCGATCCGGTGACCCGAGTCGATCTGGCGACCCGAGTCGATCTGATGACTCGAGTTAATTAGGTGACCCAAGTTGTTTTGGCAATACGAGTTACTTATGCGACTCGAGTGATCCGAGCTAGCAAACTAGACAGCTTGGCATATTGGAATGTGTTAACAACATAAGCTGATGTGTTGACCCGAGTTGATCATGTTAGTGACCCGAGTTGATCTAATTAGCGACCTGAGTTGATCCGGTGACCCGACCTGATCAGGAGACCTAACCCAACCTGACCTAAGTTAGTTAGGTGATTTGGTGACCCGAGCTGATCTATCTGGATACTCGAGTTGATGTGGCAACCTAAGTTGATCTGGCTGGTGACCCGAATTAATCTGGTGACCCGACCTGACCTGAGTTGGTTAGGTGATGTGGCAACCTGAGCTGATCTAGGTGATGACCCAAGTCGATGTGGTGACTTGAGTTAATCTAGCTAGCAACCCGAGTTGATCCAGCGACCTATCGCGATCTAGAGACCCGAGTCAAGCCGGCAACCCGAGTCGACCTAACGACCTGAGTGATCTAAGTTTATTATGGTAGTTGGAGTTACTTATGCGACTCGACTGATCTAAGTTGGAGGACTTGACAACTTGGCATACTGAGATGACTTCATTGATGAGTTTGCATACTCATCAGCATTACTATTGTGCATATTGGATGTGGTGACCTGAGTTGATCTGGCTAGGGACCTGATCTGGCTGGTGACCTAAGTCGATGTGGTGACCTAAGTTGATCTAGCTCAGGACCCGACTTGATCTGGTGACCCGACTTGATCTAGAGACCCCACCTGAGTTGAGTTCATCGAGCGATCTAGGGATCCAAGATGATCTAGCTGACTACCTGAGTCGATGTGGTGTCCCGAGTCGATCTGGCAACTCGAGTTGATCTGGCTGGCGACCCAAGTTGGCTAGGTGATGTGGCAACCTGAGTCAATGTGGCGATCAAGGCTGATTTGGTTGGCGACCTAAGTTGGTCAGGTGATCTGGTGACCAGAGCTGATCTAGCGACCCGAGTTGATCTAGTTGGCGACCCATGTGATGACCTAAGTTGATTTGGCTAGCGACACGAGTTGATCAAGTGACCCGTCCCGATCCAAAGACCTGAGTCGATTCGGCTATGTCAACCCAGCAACCTGAGTTGACTTGATGACCCGAGTCGACCCCGTGACCTGAGTCGACCTAGTGACCCGAGTCACTATGGTGACCTAATTTATTATGGCTATCTGAGTTACTTATGCGACTCGAGTGATCTAAGTTGGGGGACTTGACATACTGAGATGACTTCATTGATGTGTTTGCATACTCATCAACATTACTATTGTGCATATTAGATTTATGCGATCCAAGTTTAAATGAGTTGGCCTAGCTTGATCGTGAGCGAGGTCAAAAGTTGTAAAAAAAATAGACAAAGGAGGCTCCCTACGACAAAAAGAATGAAAAAACCAGAGTTAAAAAAAAATCACTCAGGCCATACATGGAGTCACGCCCTTCTTATTGTCGAGCTAGAAGCGGAGACTTGACTATGATAATACTTGAAGAGGAGTATGGGTCAATCATTCAAAAAGTGGACAGACTCACTGGAGATCTAAGTAGGTCAGGCTATCTAGTGACCTGACCTAATCTGGCTGGTGACCCGAGTCGATGTGGTGACCTGAGTTGATCTGGCTCGGGACCCGACTTGATCTGGTGACTCGACTCGATCTAGAGACCCCACCCGACCTGAGTTCATCGGGCGATCTGGTGATCTGAGATGATCTAGCTAACTACCTGAGTCGATGTCGTGTCCTGAGTTGATCTGGCGAACCGAGTTGGCCAGGTGATGTGGTGACCCAAGCTGATCTGGCTGGCGACCCGAGTCGGTTAGGTGATTTGGCGACCAGAGCAGATTTGGCTAGTGACCCAAGCTGATCTGGTGACCTGAGTTGATCTAATTGGTGACTCATGTGGTGACCCGAGTTGATCAAGTGACCTGTCCTGATCTAGAGACCCGAGTCGATCCAATAACCTGAGTTGACCCGGCGACCCGAGTCAACTTGACGACCCGAGTCAACCCAGCGACCTGCGTCGACCTAGTGACCCGCGTCGACCCAGTGACTCGCGTCGACCCAGTGACCCGTGTCGACCCAGTGACCCGTGTCAAACTGGCGACCCATGTCGAACCGGTGACTCGTGTTGACCTGACAACCCGCATCGACCTGGTGACCCAAGTCAACCCAAGTCGACTCGAGGCCCGAGTTGATCTGGCAACCCAAGTCGACCCGAGTCGACCCGATAACCTGAGTCAACCGAGTCACCTGAGTTGATCTGGCTGGTGACCCGAGTTGGCCAAGTAATGTGGCGACCTGAGTCAATGTGGTGACCCAAGCTGATCTGGCGACCACAGCTGATCTGGCTGGTGACCCAAGCTGATCTGGCGATCCGAGTTGATCTAGTTGGGGACCAGTGTGGTGACCTGAGTTGATCTCGCTAGCTACCTAACTTGATCTAGTTGGTGACCCGTGTGGTGACCGAGTCGACCCAGTGACCTGAGTCAATCGGTTGACCCAGTGACCTGAGTCAACTGAGTCAACCCGATGACAAGAGTCAATCGAGTCGACATGGTGACCTGAGATGACCGAGTCAGTCAGGTGATTGAGTCGACCCAGTGACCTGAATCGATTGAGTCGACCCGAGTCGACCAGGAGACCTTAGTAGACTAGGTCGACCCGTGTCAACCCAAGTCAACTTGAGGCCTGAGTCGATCCAGCAACCCAAGTCGACTCGGTGACCCGAGTCGACCCAGTGACCCAAGTCGACCTGATGACCTGAGTCAACCGAGTCGACCCGGTGACCCGAGTTGACCGAGTCGACCCAATGACCCGAGTCAATCGAGTCGACCCGAGTCGACCCAGCGACTGGGGTTTCTGTGGTGACCTAATTTATTATGGCAGTTGGAGTTACTCATTGGCGACCAGAGCTGATCTAGCAACCCGAGTTGATCTAGTTGGCGACCTAACCTGATCTAGCTGGCGAACTAATTTTGTCAGGTGATTTGGCGACAAGAGTTGATTTGGCTGGTGACCCAAGCTGATATGGTGACCTGAGTAAATCTAGTTGGGGACCCGTGTGGTGACTTGAGTTGATCTCGCTAGAAACTTGAGTTGATCCAATGACCCCTCCTGATCTAGAGGCCCGAGTCAACCCGAGTTGACCCGGTGACCCGAGTCACTCGAGTCGACCCGAGTCAATCGAGTCGACCCAGTGACTTGAGTCAACCGAGTCGACCCAGTGACCCGAATCAACCGAGTCGGTCAAGTGACTGAGTCGACCCGGTGACCTGAGTCGACTGAGTTGACCCAGTCGACCTGGTGACCTGAGTCGACAGAGTTGACCCAGTGACCTGAGTCAACTGAGTCGACCTGGTGACCCGAGTCAACTAAGTCGACCTAAGTCAGTCAGGTGATTAAGTCGACCCGAGTTGACCAAGTGACCCGAGTCAACCGAATCGACCGAGTGACCTGAGTCAACTGAGTCGACCCGATGACCCGAGTCAACTGAGTCGACCTGAGTCAACCGAGTCGACCGAGTCAACGTGGTGACCCGAGTCAACTGAGTCGGTCAGGTGACTAAGTCGACCCGAGTCAACCAGAGTCGACTGAGTCAACCTAGTGACCTGAATCAATTGAGTCGACCCGGTGACCTGAGTTGACTAGGTCGACCCGTGTCAACCCAAGTCGACTCGAGGCTTGAGTCAATCCAGCAACCCAAGTCGACTCGGTGACCCGAGTCGACCCAGTGACCCGATGACCCGAGTCGACCCGGTGACCCGAGTTGACCGAGTCGACCCAATGACCCGAGTCAACTGAGTCGACCCGGTGACCTGAGTCAACCAAGTCGACCCAGCGACCGGGGTTTTTATGGTGGCCTAATTTATTATGGTAGTCAGAGTTACTCACTGGCGACTAGAGCTGATCTAGCACCCCGAGTTGATCTAGTTAGCGACCTAACCTGATCTGGCTGGTGAACTAATTTTGTCAGGTGATCTGGCGATAAGAGCTGATCTGGTTGGTGACCCAAGCTGATATGGTGACTCGAGTAAATCTAGTTGCCGACCCATGTGGTGACCTGAGTTGATCTCGCTAGCGACTTGAGTTGATCCAATGACCCGTCTCGATCTAGAGGCTCGAGTCGAGCCAGCAACCCAAGTCGAGCTAGCAACCCGAGTCAACCGAGTCGACCTGATGACCTGAGCCAACCGAGTCGACTCGGTGACCCGGTGACCTGAATCAACCGAGTCGACCCGGTGACCAGAGTCGACTAAGTCGACCCAGTCGACCTGAGTCAACCGAGTCGACCCAGTGACCTGAGTCGACCCGATGACCCGAGCCAACCGAGTCGACCTAGTGACCCGGTGACCCGAATCAACCGAGTCGACCCGGTGACTAGAGTTGACTAAGTCGACCCAGTCGACCTGAGTCAACCGAGTCGACCCAGTGACCCGAGTCGACCCGATGACCCGAGCCAACCGAGTCGACCAGTGACCCGGTGACCCGAATCAACCAAGTCGACCCGGTGACCAGAGTCGACTGAGTCGACTCGGTGACCCGAGTCAACCGAGTCGATAGAGTTAACCCAGTGACCCGAGTCAACCGTGTCAACCCAATGACCTGAGTTGACATGGTGACCTGAGTCAACCAAGTTGACCTAAGTCAGTAAGGTGACTGAGTCGACCCGAGTCGACTCGGTGACCTGAGTCAACTGAGTCGACCTGGTGACCTAAGTCAACTAAGTCGACCCGGTGACCTGAGTTGACCCAGTGACAGGAGTCAACCGAGTCGACCCGATGACTTGAGTCAACCGAGTCGACCCTGTGACCTGAGTCAACCGAGTCGACCCAGCGACCTGAGTCACTGTGGTGACCCAATTTATTATGGCAGTCGAAGTTACTGGCTGGCGACCCGAGTTGATCTAGTTGGTGACATAAGCTGATCTGGCTGGTGACCTAATTTTGTTAGGTGATCTGGTGACCAGAGCTGATCTAGCTGGTGACCCAAGCTGATCTGGCGACCTGAGTTGATCTAGTTGGCGACCCGTGTGGTGACCTGAGTTGATCTAGTTGGCGACCCGTGTGGTGACCTGAGTTGATCTCGCTAGCGACTTGAGTTGACCAAGTGACTCATCCCGATTTAGAGGCCTAAGTCGATCCGGCAACCCAAGTCAACCCGGTGACTTGAGTCAACCGCGTCGACCGAGTCAACCTAGTGACCCGAGTCGATCGAGTCGACTCGATGACCTGAGTCAACTGAGTTGACCCGATGACCTGAGTCAATTGAGTCGACCTGGTGACCCAAGTCAACCGAGTCGACCTAAGTCGACCCGGTGACTTGAGTCAACCGAGTCAACCCGGTGACCTGAGTCAACTGAGTCGACCGAGTTGACCTAGTGACCTAAGTCAACCAAGTCGACCCAGTGACCCGACTCGACCGAGTCGACCCAGCGACCCGAGTCGCTGTGGTGACCCAATTTATTATGGCAGTCAAAGTTATTGGCTAGCGACCAGAGTTGATCTAGCGACCTGAATTGATCTAGTTGGCAACCTAAGCTGATCTGGTTGTCGACCTAATTTTGTGAGGTGATCTAGTGACCAGAGCTAATTTGGCTGTCGACCTAATTTTGTGAGGTGATCTAGCAACCAGAGCTGATCTGGCTGGTGACCCAATCTGATCTGGCGACTCGAGTTGATCTAGTTGGCGACCTGTGTGGTGACCTGAGTTGATCTCGCTAGCGACTTGTGTTGATCTAGTGACCCATCCTGATCTAGAGGCTTGAGTTGATCCAACAACCCAAGTCGATCCGAGTCGACCGAGTCGACTCGATCATCCGAGTCAACCGAGTTGACCCGGTGACCCGAGTCGACCCGGTGACCTGAGTCAATCGAGTCGACCCGGTGACCTGAGTCAACTGAGTCAACCCAGTGACCTGAGTCAACCGAGTCGACCCGAGTCAACTGAGTTGACGCGGTGACCCGAGTCAACCAAGTCGATCGATTCAACCCGGTGATCCGAGTCGACCTGAGTCGACCGAGTCGGTTAGGTGACTGAGTCGACCCGATGACCTAAGTTGACCGAGTCGACCCAGTGACCTGACTCAATTGAGTCGACCCAGTGACCCGAGTCAACTGAGTCGACCCAATGACTCGAGTCAACCGAGTCGACCTGGTGACCCAAGTCAACTGAGTCGACCGAGTTGACCCGATGACCCGAGTCAACTGAGTCGACCCAGTGACCCAAGTCGCTGTGGTGACCTAATTTATTATGGCAGTTAAAGTTACTAGCTGGCGACCAGAGCTGAGCTGGCAACCTGAATTGATCTAGTGGGTGACCTAAGCTGATCTGGCTAGTGACCTAATTTTGTCAGGTCATCTGGAGACCAGAGCTGATCTGGCTGGTGACCCAAGTTGATCTGGTGACTCAAGTTGATCTAGTTGGCGACCCGTGTGGTGACCTGAGTTGATCTTGCTAGCGATTTGAGTTGATCCAGTGACCCGTCCTGATCCAGAGGCCTGAGTCAATCCGGCAACCCAAGTCGACTCGGTGACCCGAGTCTATCGAGTTGACCGAGTGACCTGAGTCAACCGAGTCGACTCGATGACCCGAGTCAACCGAGTCGACTCGATGACCCGAGTCAACCGAGTCGACTGAGTCGACGTGGTGTCCCGAGTCGGTCAGGTGACCGAGTCGACCCGAGTAAACCAGAGTCGACTGAGTTGACCTAGTGACCTGAATCAATTGAGTCAACCTAGTGACCTGAGTCGACTAGGTCGACCCGTGTCAACCCAAGTCGACTCGAGGCCTAAGTTGATTCGGCAACCCAAGTCGACTCGGTGACCCACGTCGACCGAGTCGACCCAGTGACCCGAGTTGACCCGATGACCCGAGTTGACCCGGTGACCCGAGTTGATCAAGTTGACTGAGTTGACTGAGTCGACCCAGCGACCAGGGTTTTTGTGGTGACCCAATTTATTATGGCAGTCGGAGTTACTCACTGGCGACCAGAGCTAATCTAGCGACCTGAGTTGATCTAATTGGTGACCTAACCTGATCTGGTTGGTGAACTAATTTTGTCAGGTGATCTGGTGACAAGAGCTGATCTGGTTGGTGACCCAAGCTGATATGGCGACCTGAGTAAATCTAGTTGGTGATCCGTGTGGTGACCTGAGTTGATCTCGCTAGCGACTTGAGTTGATCCAGTGACCCATCCCGATCCAGAGGCCCGAGTCGAGCCGGCAACCCAACTCGACCTGAGTCAATCGAGTCGACTCGAGTCCACCGAGTCGACCCAGTGACCCGAGTCAACCTGGTCAACTCGATGACCCGAGCCAACCGAGTCGACCCAGTGACCCGGTGACTCGAATCAACTGAGTCGACCCGGTGACCAGAGTTGACTAAGTCGACCCAGCTGACTTGGTGACCTGAGTCGACAGAGTTGACCTAGTGACCTGAGTCAACCGTGTTGACCTGATGACCTAAGTTGACCTGGTGACCCAAGTCAACCAAGTCTACCTAAGTTAGTAAGGTGACTGAGTTGACCCGAGTCGACCTAGTGACCTGAGTCAACCGAGTCGACCTGGTGACTCGAGTCGACCCAGTGACATGAGTCAACTGAGTCGACCCAATGACCTGAGTCAACTGAGTCAACCGAGTCGACCCTATGACCTGAGTCAACCAAGTTGACCTAGCGACCCGAGTCACTATGGTGACCCAATTTATTATGGCAGTCAAAGTTATTGGCTGGCGACCTGAGTTGATCTAGTTGGTGACATAAGCTGATATGGCGACCAGAGCTGATCTAGCTGGTGACCCAAGCTAATCTGGTGACCCAAGTTGATCTAGTTGGCGACCCATGTGGTGACCTGAGTTGATCTCGCTAGTAACTTGAGTTGACCCGATGATCCATCTTGATCTAGAGGCCCGAGTCGATCCGGCAACCCAAGTCGACCTGGTGACCTGAGTCAACCGCGTCGACCGACTCGACCCAGTGACCTGAGTCAACTAAGTTGACCTGATGACTTGAGTCAACTGAGTTGACCCAATGACCGGAGTCAACTGAGTTGACCCGATGACCTGAGTCAACTGAGTTAACACGATGACTCGAGGCAACCAAGTCGACCCAAGTCGACCGAGTCAGTCAGGTGACTGAGTCGACCTAAGTCGACCTAGTGACCTGAGTCGACCGAGTCAACCCGGTGACTCGAGTCAACAGAGTCGACCGAGTCGACCCAGTGACCCGTGTCAACCGAGTTGACCTGGTGACCCGAGTCGATCGAGTCGACCCAGCGACCTGAGTCACTATGGTGACCTAATTTATTATGGCAGTCAGAGTTACTGGCTGGTGACTAGAGCTGATCTGGTGACCTGAATTGATCTAGTTGGCAACCTAAGCTGATTTGGCTGTCGACCTAATTTTGTGAGGTGATCTGGCGACCAGAGCTGATCTGGCTAGTGACCCAATCTGATTTGGTGACCTGAGTTGATCTAGTTGGTGACCCGTGTGGTGACCTGAGTTGATCTCACTAGCGACTTGTGTTGATCTAGTGACCCATCCCAATCTAGAGGCCTGAGTCGATCCGGCAACCCAAGTCGATTCGAGTTGACTCGGTGACCCGAGTCAACCGAGTCGACCCAGTGACCTGAGTCAATTGAGTCAACCCAGTGACCTGAGTCAACCGAGTCGACCCGATGACCCGAGTCAACCGAGTCAACCCGATGACCCGAGTCAACCGAGTCGACGCAGTGACCTGAGTCAACCAAGTCGATGCGGTGACCCAAGTCAACCGAGTCGACCCGGTGACCTGAGTCAACCGAGTTGACCTGAGTCAACCCGACGACCTGAGTCGACCCGATGACCCGACTCGATCGAGTCGACCTGGTGACCTGACTCGACCGAGTCGACCCAATGACCCGAGTCAACCGAGTCGACCCGGTGACCCGAGTCAACTGAGTCGACCGAGTTCACCCGGTGACCTGAGTCAATTGAGTCGACCCAGTGACCCAAGTTGCTAGTGACCTAATTTTGTTAGGTGATCTGGAGACCAGAGTTGATCTGGTTGGTGACCCAAGCTAATCTGGCGACCAGAGTTGATCTAGTTGGTGACCCGTGTGGTGACCTAAGTTGATCTTGCTAGCAACTTGAGTTGATCCAGTAACCCATCCTGATCCAGAGGCCTGAGTCGATCTGGTAACCCAAGTCGACCTGAGTCGACCTGGTGACCCGACTCAACCGAGTCGACCCGATGACCCGAATCAACCAAGTCGACCTGATGACCCGAGTCAACCAAGTCGACCTTGTGACCCGAGTCAACCAAGTCGACCCGAGTCAGTCAGGTGACTGAGTCAACCCGGTGACCTGAGTCGATTAAGTCAACGGAGTCCACCCAATGACCTGAGTCAACTGAGTCGATCGTGTCAACCCAGTAACCTAAGTCAACCCGGTGAATCGAGTCAACTGAGTCGATCGAGTCGACCCGGTGACCTGAGTCAACTGAGTCGACCTGAGTCGACTGAGTCAACCCAGTTACCTGAGTCACTGTGGTGACCTAATTTATTATGGTAGTCAGAGTTACTGGCTGGTGACCTAAGCTAATCTGGCTGGTGACTTAAGTTTGTCAGGTGATCTAGCGACCAGAGTTGATCTGGTTGGTGACCCAAGCTGATCTGGCGATGTGAGTTGATCTAGTTGGCGACCCGTGTGGTGACCTGAGTTGATCTCGCTAGCGACTTGAGTTGATCCAGTGACCCGTACTGATCCAGAGGCCCGAGTCGATCTGACAACCCAAGTCGACCCGGTGACCCGAGTCAACTTGGTGACTCGAGTCGATCCGATGACCTGAGTCAACTGAGTCATCCCGAGTCGACCGAGTCAGTCAGGTGACTGAGTCGACCCGGTGACCTGAGTCAACCAAGTCGACCTGGTGACCCAAGTCCATCGAGTCGACCGAGTCGACCCAGTGACCTGATTCAACCAAGTCGACCTGGTGACCCGAGTCAACCGAGTCGACCTGGTGACCCGAGTCGCTGTGGTGACCCAATTTATTATGGCAGTCAAAGTTTTTGGCTGGCAACCAGAGCTGATCTGGCGACCTGAGTTGATCTAGTTAGCGACCTAAGCTGATCTAGTTGGCGACCTAAGATGAAATGGTTGGTGACCCAGGCTGATCTAGTTAGTGACCTGATTTTGTCAGGTGATCTAGCGACTAGAGCTGATCTAGCTGGTGACCCAAGCTGATCTAGTGACCCGAGTTGATCTAGTTGGTTACCTGTGTGGTGACCTGAGCTGATCTCGCTAGCAACTTGAGTTGATCTAGTGACCCGTGCAATCTAGAGGCCCGAGTAGATCCGACAACCCAAGTCGACTTGAGTCGACCTGAGTCAACCGAGTCAGCTGAGTCGACCTAAGTCACCCTAGTCGACCCGGTGATCCAAGTCAACTGAGTTGACTCAAGTTGACTGCGTCGACCCGAGTCGACCGGGTCGGTCAGGTGACTGACTCGACCTGAGTCGATTTGGCTACCTGAGTCAACTCGGTGACCCGAGTCGATCGAGTCGACCGAGTCGACCAAGTCCACCCAGTGACCTGAGTCACCTTAGTCGACCGAGCGACCAGAGTCGTTGTAGTGACCTAATTTATTATGGCAGTATGAGTTACCGACTAGCGAGCAGAGTTGATCTAGCCACCCGAGATGATCTAGTTTGCGACCTGAGTTGATCTAGTTGGTGACCCGAGTTGATCTGCCTGTTGACCTAATTTTGTCAAGTGATCTAGCGACCAGAGCTGATCAAGCCGAGCGGAACCGAACCGGTCGAGCTCTCCGGGGAGCGGCGGGGCGGGATCGGCGCCGAGCTCGCTCCCGGGCGGGGTCGAAACTCGCGGAAAAAAAATGAACAAAGGAGGCCCCGTACGAGGATAAGAACGAAAAAACCAGAGTTAAATTAAAAAAAAAAAAAAAAAAAAAAAAAAAATTACTTTCGGGTCATACGTGTAGCCACGCCCAGCTCGCCCGCGGACGGGATCCCCATCGAGCTCGTCGAGCCGAGCGGCGCTCGCGGGCGGGGTCCGATCCGAGCGGAACCGAACCGGTCGAGCTCTCCGGGGAGCGGCGGGGCGGGATCGGCGCCGAGCTCGCTCCGGGGCGGGGTCGAAACTCGCGGAAAAAAAATGAACAAAGGAGGCTCCGTACGAGGATAAGAACGAAAAAACCAGAGTTAAAAAAAAAAAAAAAAAAAAAAAAAATACATTCGCGTCATACGTGTAGCCACGCCCAGCTCGCCCGCGGACGGGATCCCCATCGAGCTCGTCGAGCCGAGCGGCGCTCGCGGGCGGGGTCCGATCCGAGCGGAACCGAACCGGTCGAGCTCTCCGGGGAGCGGCGGGGCGGGATCGGCGCCGAGCTCGCTCCCGGGCGGGGTCGAAACTCGCGGAAAAAAAATGAACAAAGGAGGCTCCGTACGAGGATAAGAACGAAAAAACCAGAGTTTAAAAAAAAATTAAAAAAAAAAAATTACATTCGGGTCATACGTGTAGCCACGCCCAGCTCGCCCGCGGACGGGATCCCCATCGAGCTCGTCGAGCCGAGCGGCGCTCGCGGGCGGGGTCCGATCCGAGCGGAACCGAACCGGTCGAGCTCTCCGGGGAGCGGCGAGGCGGGATCGGCGCCGAGCTCGCTCCCGGGCGGGGTCGAAACTCGCGGAAAAAAAATGAACAAAGGAGGCTCCGTACGAGGATAAGAACGAAAAAACCAGAGTTAAAAAAAAAAAAAAAAAAAAAAAAAATTACATTCGGGTCATACGTGTAGCCACGCCCAGCTCGCCCGCGGACGGGATCCCATTCGAGCTCGTCGAGCCGAGCGGCGCTCGCGGGCGGGGTCCGATCCGAGCGGAACCGAACCGGTCGAGCTCTCCGGGGAGCGGCGGGGCAGGATCGGCGCCGAGCTCGCTCCCGGGCGGGGTCGAAACTCGCGGAAAAAAAATGAACAAAGGAGGCTCCGTACGAGGATAAGAACGAAAAAACCAGAGTTAAAAAAAAAAAAAAAAAAAAAATTACATTCGGGTCATACGTGTAGCCACGCCCAGCTCGCCCGCGGACGGGATCCCCATCGAGCTCGTCGAGCCGAGCGGCGCTCGCGGGCGGGGTCCGATCCGAGCGGAACCGAACCGGTCGAGCTCTCCGGGGAGCGGCGGGGCGGGATCGGCGCCGAGCTCGCTCCCGGGCGGGGTCGAAACTCGCGGAAAAAAAATGAACAAAGGAGGCTCCGTACGAGGATAAGAACGAAAAAACCAGAGTTAAAAAAAAAAAAAAAAAAAAAAAAAATACATTCGCGTCATACGTGTAGCCACGCCCAGCTCGCCCGCGGACGGGATCCCCATCGAGCTCGTCGAGCCGAGCGGCGCTCGCGGGCGGGGTCCGATCCGAGCGGAACCGAACCGGTCGAGCTCTCCGGGGAGCGGCGGGGCGGGATCGGCGCCGAGCTCGCTCCCGGGCGGGGTCGAAACTCGCGGAAAAAAAATGAACAAAGGAGGCTCCGTACGAGGATAAGAACGAAAAAACCAGAGTTAAAAAAAAAAAAAAAAAAAAAAAAAAAATTACATTCGGGTCATACGTGTAGCCACGCCCAGCTCGCCCGCGGACGGGATCCCCATCGAGCTCGTCGAGCCGAGCGGCGCTCGCGGGCGGGGTCCGATCCGAGCGGAACCGAACCGGTCGAGCTCTCCGGGGAGCGGCGGGGCGGGATCGGCGCCGAGCTCGCTCCCGGGCGGGGTCGAAACTCGCGAGAAAAAAAATGAACAAAGGAGGCCCCGTACGAGGATAAGAACGAAAAAACCAGAGTTACAAAAAAAAAAAAAAAAAAAAAAAAAATTACTTTCGGGTCATACGTGTAGCCACGCCCAGCTCGCCCGCGGACGGGATCCCCATCGAGCTCGTCGAGCCGAGCGGCGCTCGCGGGCGGGGTCCGATCCGAGCGGAACCGAACCGGTCGAGCTCTCCGGGGAGCGGCGGGGCGGGATCGGCGCCGAGCTCGCTCCGGGGCGGGGTCGAAACTCGCGGAAAAAAAATGAACAAAGGAGGCTCCGTACGAGGATAAGAACGAAAAAACCAGAGTTAAAAAAAAAAAAAAAAAAAAAAAAAATACATTCGCGTCATACGTGTAGCCACGCCCAGCTCGCCCGCGGACGGGATCCCCATCGAGCTCGTCGAGCCGAGCGGCGCTCGCGGGCGGGGTCCGATCCGAGCGGAACCGAACCGGTCGAGCTCTCCGGGGAGCGGCGGGGCGGGATCGGCGCCGAGCTCGCTCCCGGGCGGGGTCGAAACTCGCGGAAAAAAAATGAACAAAGGAGGCTCCGTACGAGGATAAGAACGAAAAAACCAGAGTTAAAAAAAAAATTAAAAAAAAAAAATTACATTCGGGTCATACGTGTAGCCACGCCCAGCTCGCCCCGCGGACGGGATCCCCATCGAGCTCGTCGAGCCGAGCGGCGCTCGCGGGCGGGGGTCCGATCCGAGCGGAACCGAACCGGTCGAGCTCTCCGGGGAGCGGCGAGGCGGGATCGGCGCCGAGCTCGCTCCCGGGCGGGGTCGAAACTCGCGGAAAAAAAATGAACAAAGGAGGCTCCGTACGAGGATAAGAACGAAAAAACCAGAGTTAAAAAAAAAAAAAAAAAAAAAAAAAAATTACATTCGGGTCATACGTGTAGCCACGCCCAGCTCGCCCGCGGACGGGATCCCCATCGAGCTCGTCGAGCCGAGCGGCGCTCGCGGGCGGGGTCCGATCCGAGCGGAACCGAACCGGTCGAGCTCTCCGGGGAGCGGCGGGGCGGGATCGGCGCCGAGCTCGCTCCCGGGCGGGGTCGAAACTCGCGGAAAAAAAATGAACAAAGGAGGCTCCGTACGAGGATAAGAACGAAAAAACCAGAGTTTTAAAAAAAAAAAAAAAAAAAAATTACATTCGGGTCATACGTGTAGCCACGCCCAGCTCGCCCGCGGACGGGATCCCCATCGAGCTCGTCGAGCCGAGCGGCGCTCGCGGGCGGGGTCCGATCCGAGCGGAACCGAACCGGTCGAGCTCTCCGGGGAGCGGCGGGGCGGGATCGGCGCCGAGCTCGCTCCCGGGCGGGGTCGAAACTCGCGGGAAAAAAATGAACAAAGGAGGCTCCGTACGAGGATAAGAACGAAAAAACCAGAGTTAAAAAAAAAAAAAAAAAAAAAAAATTACATTCGGGTCATACGTGTAGCCACGCCCAGCTCGCCCGCGGACGGGATCCCCATCGAGCTCGTCGAGCCGAGCGGCGCTCGCGGGCGGGGTCCGATCGGAGCGGAACCGAACCGGTCGAGCTCTCCGGGGAGCGGCGGGGCGGGATCGGCGCCGAGCTCGCTCCCGGGCGGGGTCGAAACTCGCGGAAAAAAAATGAACAAAGGAGGCTCCGTACGAGGATAAGAACGAAAAAACCAGAGTTAAAAAAAAAAAAAAAAAAAAAAAATTACATTCGGGTCATACGTGTAGCCACGCCCAGCTCGCCCGCGGACGGGATCCCCATCGAGCTCGTCGAGCCGAGCGGCGCTCGCGGGCGGGGTCCGATCCGAGCGGAACCGAACCGGTCGAGCTCTCCGGGGAGCGGCGGGGCGGGATCGGCGCCGAGCTCGCTCCCGGGCGGGGTCGAAACTCGCGGAAAAAAAATGAACAAAGGAGGCCCCGTACGAGGATAAGAACGAAAAAACCAGAGTTCAAAAAAAAAAAAAAAAAAAAAAAAAAAAAAAAAAAAAAACTTTCGGGTCATTACGTGTAGCCACGCCCAGCTCGCCCGCGGACGGGATCCCCATCGAGCTCGTCGAGCCGAGCGGCGCTCGCGGGCGGGGTCCGATCCGAGCGGAACCGAACCGGTCGAGCTCTCCGGGGAGCGGCGGGGCGGGATCGGCGCCGAGCTCGCTCCGGGGCGGGGTCGAAACTCGCGGAAAAAAAAATGAACAAAGGAGGCTCCGTACGAGGATAAGAACGAAAAAACCAGAGTTTTAAAAAAAAAAAAAAAAAAAATTACATTCGGGTCATACGTGTAGCCACGCCCAGCTCGCCCGCGGACGGGATCCCCATCGAGCTCGTCGAGCCGAGCGGCGCTCGCGGGCGGGGTCCGATCCGAGCGGAACCGAACCGGTCGAGCTCTCCGGGGAGCGGCGGGGCGGGATCGGCGCCGAGCTCGCTCCCGGGCGGGGTCGAAACTCGCGGAAAAAAAATGAACAAAGGAGGCTCCGTACGAGGATAAGAACGAAAAAACCAGAGTTAAAAAAAAAAAAAAAAAAAAAATTACATTCGGGTCATACGTGTAGCCACGCCCAGCTCGCCCGCGGACGGGATCCCCATCGAGCTCGTCGAGCCGAGCGGCGCTCGCGGGCGGGGTCCGATCCGAGCGGAACCGAACCGGTCGAGCTCTCCGGGGAGCGGCGGGGCGGGATCGGCGCCGAGCTCGCTCCGGGGCGGGGTCGAAACTCGCGGAAAAAAAATGAACAAAGGAGGCTCCGTACGAGGATAAGAACGAAAAAACCAGAGTTAAAAAAAAAAAAAAAAAAAAAAAAAAATACATTCGCGTCATACGTGTAGCCACGCCCAGCTCGCCCGCGGACGGGATCCCCATCGAGCTCGTCGAGCCGAGCGGCGCTCGCGGGCGGGGTCCGATCCGAGCGGAACCGAACCGGTCGAGCTCTCCGGGGAGCGGCGGGGCGGGATCGGCGCCGAGCTCGCTCCCGGGCGGGGTCGAAACTCGCGGAAAAAAAATGAACAAAGGAGGCTCCGTACGAGGATAAGAACGAAAATACCAGAGTTAAAAAAAAAAAAAAAAAAAAAAAAAAAAATTACATTCGGGTCATACGTGTAGCCACGCCCAGCTCGCCCGCGGACGGGATCCCCATCGAGCTCGTCGAGCCGAGCGGCGCTCGCGGGCGGGGTCCGATCCGAGCGGAACCGAACCGGTCGAGCTCTCCGGGGAGCGGCGGGGCGGGATCGGCGCCGAGCTCGCTCCCTGGCGGGGTCGAAACTCGCGGAAAAAAAATGAACAAAGGAGGCTCCGTACGAGGATAAGAACGAAAAAACCAGAGTTTTAAAAAAAAAAAAAAAAAAAAATTACATTCGGGTCATACGTGTAGCCACGCCCAGCTCGCCCGCGGACGGGATCCCCATCGAGCTCGTCGAGCCGAGCGGCGCTCGGCGGGCGGGGTCCCGATCCGAGCGGAACCGAACCGGTCGAGCTCTCCGGGGAGCGGCGGGGCGGGATCGGCGCCGAGCTCGCTCCCGGGCGGGGTCGAAACTCGCGGGAAAAAAAATGAACAAAGGAGGCTCCGTACGGAGGATAAGAACGAAAAAAACCAGAGTTAAAAAAAAAAAAAAAAAAAAAAAAAAAATTACATTCGGGTCATACGTGTAGCCACGCCCAGCTCGCCCGCGGACGGGATCCCCATCGAGCTCGTCGAGCCGAGCGGCGCTCGCGGGCGGGGTCCGATCTGAGCGGAACCGAACCGGTCGAGCTCTCCGGGGAGCGGCGGGGCGGGATCGGCGCCGAGCTCGCTCCGGGCGGGGTCGAAACTCGCGGAAAAAAAATGAACAAAGGAGGCTCCGTACGAGGATAAGAAACGAAAAAAACCAGAGTTAAAAAAAAAAAAAAAAAAAAAAAAATTACATTCGGGTCATACGTGTAGCCACGGCCCAGCTCGCCCGCGGACGGGATCCCCATCGAGCTCGTCGAGCCGAGCGGCGCTCGCGGGCGGGGTCCGATCCGAGCGGAACCGAACCGGTCGAGCTCTCCGGGGAGCGGCGGGGCGGTGATCGGCGCCGAGCTCGCTCCCGGGCGGGGTCGAAACTCGCGGAAAAAAAATGAACAAAGGAGGCTCCGTACGAGGATAAGAACGAAAAAAACCAGAGTTTTAAAAAAAAAAAAAAAAAAAAATTACATTCGGGTCATACGTGTAGCCACGCCCAGCTCGCCCCGCGGACGGGATCCCCATCGAGCTCGTCGAGCCGAGCGGCGCTCGCGGGCGGGGTCCGATCCGAGCGGAACCGAACCGGTCGAGCTCTCCGGGGAGCGGCGGGGCGGGATCGGCGCCGAGCTCGCTCCCGGGGCGGGGTCGAAACTCGGCGGGAAAAAAAATGAACAAAGGAGGCTCCGTACGAGGATAAGAACGAAAAAACCAGAGTTAAAAAAAAAAAAAAAAAAAAAAAAAAAAAAATTACATTCGGGTCATACGTGTAGCCACGCCCAGCTCGCCCGCGGACGGGATCCCCATCGAGCTCGTCGAGCCGAGGGCGCGCTCGCGGGCGGGGTCCGATCGGAGAGCGGAACCGAACCGGTCGAGCCTCTCCGGGGAGCGGCGGGGCGGGATCCGGCGCCGAGCTCGCTCCCCCGGGCGGGGTCGAAACTCGCGGAAAAAAAATGAACAAAGGAGGCTCCGTACGAGGATAAGAACGAAAAAACCAGAGTTAAAAAAAAAAAAAAAAAAAAAAAATTACATTCGGGTCATACGTGTAGCCACGCCCAGCTCGCCCGCGGACGGGATCCCCATCGAGCTCGTCGAGCCGAGCGGCGCTCGCGGGCGGGGTCCGATCCGAGCGGAACCGAACCGGTCGAGCTCTCCGGGGAGCGGCGGGGCGGGATCGGCGCCGAGCTCGCTCCCGGGCGGGGTCGAAAACTCGCGGAAAAAAAATGAACAAAGGAGGCCCCGTACGAGGATAAGAACGAAAAAACCAGAGTTAAAAAAAAAAAAAAAAAAAAAAAAAAAAAAAAAAAAAAAAACTTTCGGGTCATAAGTGTAGCCACGCCCAGCTCGCCCCCGCGGACGGGATCCCCATCGAGCTCGTCGAGCCGAGCGGCGCTCGCGGGGCCGGGGTCCGATCCGAGCGGAACCGAACCGGTCGAGCTCTCCGGGGAGCGGCGGGGCGGGATCGGCGCCGAGCTCGCTCCGGGGCGGGGTCGAAACTCGCGGAAAAAAAAATGAACAAAGGAGGCTCCGTACGAGGATAAGAACGAAAAAACCAGAGTTTTAAAAAAAAAAAAAAAAAAATTACATTCGGGTCATACGTGTAGCCACGCCCAGCTCGCCCGCGGACGGGATCCCCATCGAGCTCGTCGAGCCGAGCGGCGCTCGCGGGGCGGGGGTCCGATCCGAGCGGAACCGAACCGGTCGAGCTCTCCGGGGAGCGGCGGGGCGGGATCGGCGCCGAGCTCGCTCCCGGGCGGGGTCGAAACTCGCGGAAAAAAAATGAACAAAGGAGGCTCCGTACGAGATAAGAACGAAAAAACCAGAGTTAAAAAAAAAAAAAAAAAAAAAAATTACATTCGGGTCATACGTGTAGCCACGCCCAGCTCGCCCGCGGACGGATCCCCATCGAGCTCGTCGAGCCGAGCGGGCGCTCGCGGGCGGGGTCCGATCCGAGCGGAACCGAACCGGTCGAGCTCTCCGGGGAGCGGCGGGGCGGGATCGGCGCCGAGCTCGCTCCGGGGCGGGGTCGAAACTCGCGGGAAAAAAAAAT